>JAXGGA010004441.1:0-88444 GCA_038373865.1 Uloborus plumipes | reverse complement strand
AAACTTGAGAACCATTTGAGCTTTGAGCACCGTCTTTTATTTAAGTAGGAAGTTGATATTTCGGCAGTATATTAGGGTAGATAAGGGTAAAAAAATGAGGCACAGCCGTGACCTCTAGGACAAAAATTTTTTTCACCATAGGTTTGTGACCCCCCCCCCCCCCAAGGCCGTTTGATTATAGCATTGCAAGTTTATGTGCTAATTAGCATGTCCTGATAAAGAATCAACACATGGGCATCTATGATGTCTGAGGTTTTTTTTTTTTTTGGTTTCGTTACTAAAAAGTTTTATCTTGATAATTTTCAAGATTTATAAAATATAAATTTGAACATTGAACTTCATAAAGTCATCACACACAATAATTATAAAGTACTTATAATGTTATTACTGTCTCCGTAAGCCGCGTTAAAGAAAAAAAAATTTATTAAAATTCATTTCTAAATATCGAAAAATTTGAGTCATCGAAGTTCGAGTTATCGCAAGTTGACTAATTCATTCTTGAAGTAAATCGCGCACAAACACACACAAACAGGGAATCTACAGTATATATCATTTTTTCAAAAAAGGAAAAATGTTTCAAATTTTCGTCCGTGTTTATCATTCTTAAAAAAAAAATTAAAAAAAAAGCAAATGTGATCAAGATTTTCCTCAAAAAAAAAACTGGGGGGCAATGCCCCCCCTTGCCCCCCCATAAATCCGCCCATGATTATGTGCTTAAAAAATTCTGCAAAAAGAAAAAAAAACTGCAGAAATTTTGCAGTTTTCTGCTAAATTTCTTCTTTAACTTCAAGATAATTGCAGAAAATCTGCAAAATGACTGCATTACTGAAATTTTAAAATTGGACAATGCGCCAAGAGCCAAGGTGGGTATTAATCAGTTTGGTTGCCGGGCCCATACAATCATTAGACATTATAAAAAAAATTTCCCGATTAGGAACCGGGCCCCCCAAAGAGCTGGGCCCCTAGTTTCCGAGAAGGTTGACTGCGTCTCATCGGCCCTGTAAACTTCATAAATAAATTTCATACATCAGATTTTTATATCATCATTTGTAGAGAATTATAGCAAATTAACTAGGAACAAACTTTTTACTTATTTCATAACAAAAAATGATACGTAAAAAATTGTAAGCATTGCTTTAACTCCTGCGATGAGGAAAAAAATCAGTCTCACTGATACAACAGTATTCAAGGGAGAAAAGCGAAAGTGTATTTACTTGTGATTGTTATTAGAATAACAATGCCATTATTGATCCATTATCGTTTGCGTCAAGTGAATTGCTATTATTTACTTAGTTATGACTTATTTTCTAATTAAAGTATTGTTTCATCAGCATCAAACTTCAGCAGCCTATGTGGCCTTTTATTTATGCCTTTAATAAGCCTAACTACATACATCTTAAAGCTATTTCTCCGATCAAGCCGAACACTTATTTAGTAGGTAAATTGTTTAGAGTTGTAAATAATAAAAAAAAAAAAAAATGGAATGCCCATACTAAACAAGTAGAATATGAATTATACTTACGCAGTATTTAAAATATTACAAAATTTTGAACATTTCAATTATTTACAAAATACTTAATGTTAAATTACTGCAAAATGAAATTGTAAAATTTTATTTCAATGTTTCATAAAAATTCAGCTACAATTCCAAACAGCAGGCATTTGGAGTAGTAAATTTACCGCGAGAGCCAATGAAAACACGTGTTTTTGTGCAACAAGCTTAATAACGGGTATTTTAATAGATTATACAAATAAAAGCTACCTTTTCGTTTCCGACACTTTACGAAGAAAGATTCAGCTCATGTTTATAAAAAGAATCAACCGTATAGTACTGTATTTCCTTCGTTTTTCTCGTCTTCTCCCATAAAGAAAGTGACCTACAAGAGTTCCCTTACTTTTTTTAACCAAAAGTTGACTCTATGTAGGTTGAATACCGATTCATCTGACTCGGCAAGTAGTGGATCAGGGTCGAGTTCCTATTCTTACAGGGTCAATGGCGATATAGCTTGTTTCTGTTTGCCCAAAGCCGTTTCAATTAATGCAAGAAATGAATAATTGCTTTAGCAAGAGAATGAGCTCAAGTTACAGAAGCTCTTTTTTGTGTTACAACTATAACCATATACTGTAGTCCCCGCTTAATCGGGTAACGGATAAACGAATACCCCGCTTATAAGAATTAAATTTCTCGGAACCGGACCATAGACAATATCAAAAATACCCGCTTAAACAAATACCCGGCTTAATCGAATCATTTCTCTTGGAACCGACAGCATTCGTTTAAGCGGGGCCGACAGTACAAAAATTGACTGCGTTAACGAAGTCAACGTAGAATAGCCATTGTCGGTACTTGTAAATCTAACAGCAATTTTTGAAATACAGTAAACTTTCGATTTGTCGCGAGGGTCTCGGGAAAAAAACGAACACAACTAACTGTTTTTTTTTTCGAAAAAGCACGAATTTAAATTTTGTTTTTTCTTGACATTTCTTACCAAAGAGTGCGGTGTACTTCATCCAATAAATTAATTTAGATGGGCGTTATCGTAAGAACCACTTCTTTATGGATTTTATATGCTTGAGAACCTCAAATACAAATAATTTTTTATGTTGTACCTATCGTCACTGTTTGTACATATCACGTTTTAAGTGTAATGCAATTATTTTCAAGCAAAAGACATTTTTTATTTTCTTTACCCCTCATTTGATTCTTTTTTCGGATTATCCGCGATTTTCGTTATTCGCGATACCCGTACCACCCAATTCCGCGGATAATCGGGAGTGTACTGTAAATAAAAATAATCGTACAATTTTGATCACGGATAATCTATAGAATTTACACTTGAATAAAAAGTTATTAATTCCTTCAGAGAAAAAGCTGAAATTTTACTCAGTTTCTCGAGTAATTTGAAATGAAAAAAATGCATATGCACATTTTTTTTCCCAGTACAGCACACAAGCCTATTGATAAACCTTGTAGCAAACTTCATTCTGTAACTTGTACAACAATGATTAAACCTAAATACCTATTTAAAATAATATTTCTAGAAAATATATAAAAATCGAATTGAAGTTATGTGAAGACCTTTTATTTCTTATCTGATCAATCAAAGTCGATACGTTTGAAATGCAACTGTCACACACACACACACACACACACACACACACACACACACACACACACACACACACACACACACACACACACACACACACACACACATTTGCCCTAGTAACAAGAAGTTCTGTCAAGAACTAAACGAGCCTACTTTCCCGTACATCGACATCGGCATTCTAGCACCTGACCAATATTCTCTTGAATATCTGAAACTGAAAATTATGTCAAACATACCTTTATAGCACTTAAAGCTGATTTCCAAAAACAAAATATACCCCTCTGATCAGATGAAATGGACACGTAAAAAGTAAATAAACGAGTAAATAAAGTTTTGTCGCACCTTTTAAAGAATGTAACTGTTATAGTTCTTCGTAGAAAAATTTCACAATCGTTTTCAAAAGAAAAAAAAATAATAAATAAAATAAAAGTACAAAGAACATCAAAACACATTTTATCAAAGAAAGAAAATAAACCTCGTTCGTTAATAAAATGTCTCGAATTTTATTTTTAATCCGTTGCCAGTTGTTAAATATAAATAAAGAATAAAATGCTCTAGTGAATAAAAAATTTTTGTAAACAAAAAAAAAATTAAATAATAATAATAATAATAAATTAAACAAAAAATTGAATAAATAAACAAAAAATCGTCTGCCCAGTCAGTCATTTTTTTCTGAGCCTGCATTTTCGCCATGTTTGCGGAGTCGGAATCAGAGTCCTCATAGAAGATTTTTCAGAAAATTACTTTACATACATTTTTTATCAAAACCGTTTTCTTACAAAGTTAGTTTGAAGGAAATCTGCCTTTAAGGCAGGAATTCAAGTGAAACACGGACGATCGTAACTCACCAATGCAATCGCAAATTCCAAAATTTGGATTCAAGTGAAACGAATTCATTTGAATTCGACTTACAGTAGCGGTTGCAATATGCGATCGCCTCGAAGCGATTGCAATGGTGTTTCACTTGAATTCGGCCCTAAGCTCAGAATCAACATTCAATTTAAGGGCGGAATTCAAGTGAAACACGAACGATCGCAACTCACCAATGCAATCGCAAATTCCCAAATCGGGATTCAAGTGAAACGTTACAATCGTTACGAGATGCTATTCTTATCGCAATTCGACTTCCAGTAGCGATTGCAATTGCGATCGTCTCGAAGCGATTGCAATGGTGTTTCACTTGAATTCGGCCCTAAATTTCCCAGTAGGCGCTCATGTTAAATTTTTTTCTGAACGGTTCATCATTGAACGAAAAATGGTTCAAATTGAAAAATGAAATATGGGAATGAGTCTCTCCGAGATCTTTCTAACAAAAAAAGTTTATTCAATTCGGATGGTTCACTTAAAAGTTATTAGGTGGAGAAAGGTTGCTTGAACAGTTCAATGCTGAGCGAAAAAAATGTTCAAATTGAAAATTTAAATACGGTAATGAAGTATCCTTGCCGAGATCTTTCGAACAAAAAAAGGTTGTTTAAATCGAACTGTTCACTCAAAAGTTATTAAGGGTGAGAGCTTGTTTGAATGGCTCTAAGTTGAACCAAAAATTGTTCAAATCGAAAAATCAAACATGGGAATCAAATAAGTACTCGCCGAGATCTTTCCAACAAAAAAATTTCGTTCAAATCGGAATGTTCATTCAAAAGTTATTAGGGGGGGACAGACAGACCGACAGACCGACACACAAATTCCCCATCTCAATACCCCACTTTCAAATTTTTCGATATTTATTTCATTTTTTTTTTTTTTGTTTCTTTTTGACTTTGTTTTGGACTTGGCGATATTTTTTGAACTTGGCGATATTTTTTGGACTTGGCGATATTTTTTAGATGCATTAAGCCACTTTTAATACTTTTTTCGTCTCTTTTATTTTTAACGGGAAAGTAGGCTAAAAAGGATTCATTATTAAAAATGCACAATGACATGATATTTTTAATCTGGAAACATTTCAACAGAGAAAAACCTTTGCACCCACTTCGTAATCGTTGTATAGAATTTCTTCAGAGATATTAGACTACATGGAAAAATATGTCATTTAAATGAAAGTTTTTCTTTTTTAGAAAGTTTTAGTTATTGTCAACATCATGCTACAAAAAAAAAAAAGGCAGTTTTTCTTTTTAAATTTTAATCAAGTTTTTGACAGCATCTAATAAAGCTGTAAA
The DNA here is from genome assembly GCA_038373865.1 of Uloborus plumipes. Lineage (NCBI taxonomy): Eukaryota > Metazoa > Arthropoda > Arachnida > Araneae > Uloboridae > Uloborus > Uloborus plumipes. The sequence continues at coordinate 83,175 of JAXGGA010004441.1, read as the reverse complement.
GAATAAGAATCTCATCGAATACTTTTTTACAGAAACCTAAAAGGCTCTTCAATTTTTTTCAGTTCATACAAAAAACTCACAAAATGATTTAATAAAAAAATGTCCATTCTCGCATCAGAGATAAGGTTACATTTTAGAGGAATTTACGATTACCACATATTGATTTACGAAACTCAATAATCATCAATATATCATCACACCAACTGGTCGCATTAATTGTCATTCTGACCATTCTCTTAAACTGACAGAACGTACTTGATCAGAAAGCGATCCAAACATTTCAAATCATTTATTTTTCTTTTCAGAACGACATCAAACTAAGTGATGCTTTTCCTCCTGTTTAAAGCTTCGTTGCTCTGTTTGATGATTCAAATTTTTCCTCGTCTTCTCTCCTTTCCTGTTTCCTTCTGCCTCTTTATAATGGCTTCCCAAAATTGGGCTAACGAGGTCGAATTGAGAGTTTTGGCGGAAAGTAATCGCCTCCATTCACGACATTCAAAATGGAGCATTGTAGCTGGAGTTGTGAAAACGGTTCGTTTCAGGCACAGGATCTTTGACAAACAATGTAAATAAAAATTTAATCAGGAATTCTAAAAATTTTATCTTTCACAAGATGTGTAAAATACAGAAAGAAAGAAAGAAAAAGTAAAGGTTTTCCGGAAAAAAATTGCTTGTTCAAAAAATTTCGTGCATAGTTTCTTATTTTAAAACGGAAAATATCCTATAAAAATACGAATTCTTTTAAAGATCTTGCTGAAAAAATAAACTAGTCAAAAAATCTCTACTAATAATAAAGCTGAAGGTGGGTCTGTCTGTCCTTCTGTCTGTAGCGCCAAAACCGTTCGGTCGATTTTCATGCCACTTGGCACAAAATTAGTTTGTAGCATGTAGTTTTGCACCTCGAAGCGATTTTTCGAAAATTCCATTTCGTTCTTTTTCTATTCGAATTCTTAGCGGAAATTCGATAAAATAGGGAAGAAATATTTCATACACATTTTCAAGTCTTATGTCATTCGAAAGCTTGAAATTTTCTGCACAAAATGAAGTTTTTTCGAAGTTTCTACGATCATCAGGAGAGCTGTAACAATTGCTTTTAGAATCCCGGAATTCAAGGCTTACCTTCAGTAAAGCAAGCCAAACGATTCTAAAATGGTTGAGCTCTCGAATAAAATTTGTTTGAAAAGAGAGATAAAATGAATTATTTTATCAACGGAAATCAACTTTTCATGTTGTTACTATGGTTACGTGTTCATACTTATTTTTGTTTCGTTCTTTTTCCAGCGTTGCCAGACGTAGTATTTTTGATTCTACGGTAGTATTTTTTCGGCCCAAATAAGGAGCGTAGTATTTTTCTGGCAACCCTGTTTCCAATATACTAATGACTGAATTAAAAGATTTGGCGGATTTTTTTTTTTTTTTTTCATTTTCATAGATTTTGCATTTCAGCAACATTGATTTTGGCAACGTTTGGAAACAGTAGTATTTTGTAATATTTTTTTTAGAGGAGGCGTAGTATTTTTTTGTTCCAATTCTCTGGCAACCCTGTCTTTTTCCCGGTGAAGATGCTTTGGGACCCTGCTTGGCGTTTCAAAAAATCAACTACTATACGCAAAATAGCCAGGGTTACCACGCTTGGCGCGCCTATCGCCCATTTAGCGAGAAAAGGGTACCTAAAGCACAGATTAACCAAATATCGTATCAGTTGCGATATTGCATCGTTCTTTTTAAAGTGTTTCATTTCGGAAAATGTATTGTTTTGTTTTTTAAGCTAGGAAAGAAAACTTTCTTTTTCTTTTAAACTTTGGTAAGATTTCTGTTGGTTTCTGTTATCAACAAAATTGTTCTTATTTTCTCTTTTGGCTTATTTTTGTGCATCTCTCTTGGGGTTGCATTCGAATGTTCCAAGGGGTGTTTTACCCCATTTATCGGGTAAATCAGTGTTTTCAATGCAAGGTGATATGAATTGGTTAACAAAAGTGATATGAATTGGCGCGACTACTTGGCGATATATCGCCAAGCTTTTGATCGCTAAGTGCTTGACGCCAATGAGGAATCTGCATGCATTTTTTTTATTTTTTTAAATGAAAGTTCAGATCATTTCATGACGATAGACACCAATTTCAGTTCAATCGGACGATTAGTTATTTTGTAATTAATTCTTAAAGCCGCCCGATAAGCCCCGCCCCCTATTTTCCCCATCTCCGCTGATGCCCGGCTGATGACGTCACAATTCACTTTACTCCTTCTCACCCTGGGCGCTCGCTCGTAAGCTCCCAATAGAACCGGGGTCTCCAAACGTTTTGACCACGGGCCACTTTTGAAAATTACCCAAGGCTCGCGGCCAGTCCACCCCCCTTCCCCCCTCCTAAATGGATATATCGCTCATCATACACATCGTAATTCAGAATCAGGTACATTTTTTGTATTAGAAATAGTTGAAATATATGTAATAACTGATGCACCATAGGGCGGCTAGTACAGGGGGACACGGGAGGGGGGGATTTCCCCTCCCTTACAAAAGGAAAAGGTCCCTTCCCCCTCACTTTTTCAGAGTAAAAAACTAATGATCGATTGAAATTCTTTTTTTGCTCAGTGGATTGATTTATTTTACGGAAGTAAAAACTGCAAATTCTAAAAAATGGACTTCTTTTCAGGCTATTTCATAAGGGTGGAACTTAGAATCGGAAGGCGTACGTCAAAGGTGGCCATCTGTCTTAACTTTTAAGGCCACTTTTTAAATTGGTCATTTAATCATTAGTGTTAAAATCTATGTAACAAAATTCTTTAAAAAAAGACTTTAGGGGTGCTGCCTCCTCCCACGTAAACGTTTCTTTTGACCCCCACTTTTTTGGTGCACCAGCCGCCTATGAACTGCACTTTCAAATAAGCGTTGAGGCATTCCTACAATTTAAAAACAAGCTTCAAGTTTTATATTACTCTTCAGTTTCCATTCATAGAATGTAGAATTTTTCTTAGACCATCATAACTAACATTCATTAAACACTGAGGTGAAAAACTAAAATAATCAGAGTTACTTAAAAAATTATTCCAAATTGGTTTATTTCCGAAGCTACCTACTCTATAACATTAAAAATTTCCTACTTAATCATCATTAATTATTATTTATGAAAAAAATTACATTTATTACCTGTTAGAAACATTTTGTATAACCTTATTAAATATTTTATGGACTTAGAAATTTTCCCTGTCTTTTTCTTACTATGATATATCAATATTTTTTACTTTTATTTTTATTAAATGAACACACTTAATTTCTAAAGAAACAAATCACAAAAAATTACAATGAAATTTTTCAAGGTTAGATTAAGACAGAATACAGAAGCTAAACTACTTGATGTCAATTCATGATTTAACGATTGATATTGCCTTTATCGTAATATGTGATATTAGCAACTCTCAAAATATAAATACACAATAAATTCTTACAGTAGATTAAATTATACCTACCAATAGACTTAGCTCATGTATGCATCTAAAATCTGGCCCAAAGCTGCGGGCCAGATTTTAGATACTCGCGGGCCATAGTTTGGAGACCCTTGCAAAATAAGATCGGTAGCATTCTCAAGATGGCTCCAAGTACGAACTGCCATTATTTTGTTGAATCTTGTTGCAAATCTTCAACATTTAACACACCAAATTCAATTTTTTTTTAATGCACAAAAGGAGAAGACAAGAATGGTGCAAGAGCGATAAAAAAATAAATAAAAATAAAAGTAAACTGAAAACTGTTTGTGTTCTTCACTGTTCTATTGTGAAAAATATTTTATAGTACTTTATTTAACAGTATATTAATCATACAAGACCGGTTTTCATTTTATCCATTTACCGGTATGCATATTTACACCTTTTTTCATTAAAAAGTGTTTTCTTTGGATGAATCTTTCATTACGTTGAACTAAAAATTATTAAAATGGGAGATACTCTAGATCACTCCTTTAAAATTAAAAAAATAATAATTAAATTAAAAAAAAAAAAAAACTCCGAACTGAACTGATTTTATTTTCCCGAAGGATAATCGTGAACAGGTTATTGTTATCATTGCTTGTTTGTTAATGTTTTATTTTCATGTATTGATTTATTCCATTTTGTTCTGCTTCAACTTTTGCATTAAAAGCATTTATTGCTATCTGAATTCAACACTCTTTCTGTAATTTCGTGTAGTTATCCCAATATCCCCCACGCCCATGATATCTTTAGGCGCTCGAGAAGCTCTCGGTGTTCATTTTATTAAGTAAACAATTTTACTTCGAAGTCATTTACTTGTGAATAAAGTAGTGATGTACAATAGAATGTCCGATCTTGACGTCGGAATTTCTGGCATCGAAATGGTACATTCAGGAGGATATACATCTCTCTTTCCCCCTGAATATTCTCCCAAAGATTATAATAAGAGCCCCTTCGTTTTTAATAAACAGCAGTAAGCAACAAGGTCTCCCCTGTCGTTTTCGCCTATCCCCCTCATTTCTACCGCAACCAGTTTCGCCGTAGCGCAACTCAAAGTGAACCTTGACGTCGAAGCAAGCTCCTCCCCTTTTTGTGTCACGTGAACTTAGTTTCGTTTTTAGCCGATTTTAAGCTGTAATTTTGCAAAATCCTGAGCAGATTTTTAAAAACCGAGTTGATATTTGGGGGTTTGAAGTAATAGACTATTAAAATTAATCAACAGTTCGCGATTACCCGACCCATGCAGATTCCTCATTTGGAGAAAAAAAAAATTTTTTTATATAGGTTCAATTTCGCGCTGTTGGCGATATTTTGCGAAAAATCCACTGAATGATGTTAAAATCGACGATATTTAGGAGATTAATCATTGTAAAACATTTTTTTGCATTGTTTCGTAGCAAACTAGGGATACAAATGTTTGAATTGTTATCTTGCTTACTCCAAGCACTATTTTAGCACTTAAGGCATCTACTAAGAAACTTACACGTAAAATTAAGTAGTGTGGGGTCCATATCAGATCTTTATATCACGTTGAAGGAATTATAGTTGAATAAAACTAAAATAGAGCATTTTTTCTGCTATATCAATTATTTTACAAATGAACTTTTAATTTTATACCACGGGCAAAGCCGTGCGGGTACCGCTAGTAATGATCATAAATACATAAAAAAAAAGAAATGTTACCAGAAAATGGTATAGTTGCTGTAATTAGTTGTGAATGAAAACTCGTTCTAAAATAAATATAAAATTCAAGTGGTAAAATATTGATCCTGAATTGTTAGCAAATAAGAATCCGTGTTTTAAAGCGAGTGTCTATTTCTCATTGAATAAAAGCACCCCATAAGTTCCTCCATCAAGTTTCATATAAATTGTACTTCGTACAGCGATGCACACGTAGGTGCGGGATAACTGAAAACACCTCGTCAACAGCAGGGCCGGCCTTAGCAAATGCGGGGCCCGATTGGAGAACTCTGGCGGGGCCCCCTTTGCAAAATGATTACATTTAGTTTGAGGCTCAAATTAATATAACTCTTTTTAAAATAAAAACTTTTTGTTTCGCTATTTTTTTACAAGGAAAAAAAAATAATAATAAATCAATAGCTTGCTAAAACAAGCCATTACAGACTAACCTTTCTTTCTATTTTGTGCACCTTCCCTGACCCTTTCGTTGATGATGAAAAGACTACTTATATAACCGTTTCATATATCCGAAAAGCATGTTGCATTTTGATTATATTCCCAAGAACTGAGTTGTACTAGTGGCAGGCAAATAGTGGGATATATATGTTTAAATTTTGGAGAGGGCTAATGGGACCAAGCTTAGAATAATAATTTAGAGGATGGCAGGGTGGAGCGCTCTTCTAGACATTTTTCCTCGTTAAATTTTTGAAATGCAATTCTAAACAATCTTCGGTAATGTCAGAGGAATGGGGGAGAAATTCAGGCTCAAATTCACTCTCCTTTCTAAATATATATTTTAAAATGATATTTGAAGACATTTTAGGCAGCGGCCCAAACGAGAGAATATTTTTAAGGGGAGGGGGGTGGCACTTTGAAAAACAAATTCCAACTCCCCCATCTCTTTGAGGGCTCTTCCCCGAAAATTTTGGAAATTATAGTCCTGAAAACGCAGTTTTAGATGTTCTCTTAGAGGACCTTGATATTAGATGGAGGTTTCTTACTAGAAATGCTTTGAAATTGTTGCCTCAAAAACTAATTTTAACTTACTTTTGGCCAAGTTATGGAAGAAAGAACGGGTACCCGTTTCTTCTCCCATAACTTGGCCAAAAATTAGTTCCATGTTCAGAAATTTTCCTTGAAAATAATTCAAAATTATCTCTGGCGGCATTAAACATAAAGTTGGGGATTGGGTGCTCTCTAGCAGAAAATTAAAAAAATTAAATTTGCAAAATGGCAATTTTAGGATTTCCCTGGTTTTGTCCAGTGGGTTTGTCTTCTCCCCCTTAGCTCCCTAGGCTTGAGCCCCTTAGCTACCCCGTAGGCTCGCCACTGATGATGAAAAGACTACTTATATAACCGTTTCACTGCGTGAGAGTAAGATTGTTAGTAGAGTTAAGGGCATTGAAGCTTGTTCAAAATATGAAGTTCCAAAAGCGCAATTTTAAAAGATTTTCGACGTTTTTAGGTGTTTGAAGAATTTTCCCTGAAAATTTTTAAAACTGAAACCCAGGAAACGAAAGTTTAGATATCCCCTAATAATTTTTGTGGGAGAAGGCTTCGGAGAAGTAAGATTTTGAACACGTTCTTATTTTCAGACGAGGTCGAAAAAAAAAGGGGGGGAGGGCGTGTGAAAGAAAGGGGAGAATAGCACACAATTAATTGAGTAATAATTTATATCGGTTGAAAATTCAAGTGTCGTGATTTCTTTTTGAAAAAAATAAGATTTTTCCACAACATTATTTATTTTTGTTCTTTAAATCGCTTAGTTTTAACAAAGCGCATTTTTTACTTCTCTTCAGTAATAAAGAATATTTAAAGAAAAATCATCAACTCAGCATTCTGTATTGTGGGCCCCAATTCTCTGGTTGCCGTTTTGGTTAGAGCAGTGTTTCACAACTTTTTTGAGATCATCGCCCCCTTTAAGACGCTGACTGACACTTATCACCCCCCTTCCCTTCTTCCTCGAAAAAAACATAAGTGAACATCGATATTATTAAAAATATAAGCAATTTTAACCAATCACTTTTAAATTAAAAACATTAATAAATAAATAACATACCTTTAATTTTTTTTTTTTTTTTTGTTTCACAAAGCGAACTAATAAGCATTTGATGGATAATATTTTACTAAGATCATCGACGTACTTTTCAAAAACAGAAATTATTTTCCTTTCTACACTGGAATCTGGGGGAATTAAAATCATTGAAGCTAAAAATTTAAAAGAAAATATATTGAAAATCTGAAAATTCATAAAACGGACAATGAAAGACAAAATACTTCCTAAGGTTCAAGGAGGAAGCTCTTGAACTTTAATTAGTTTTTTCCTTAACTTGTGATTAATTGTCTGAACTCTGAACAACCGGTTTCGTACATGTTTACACACAAATTCGGTTTTCGCCACCCCTTTACTACTAGTGTTTTCTCTTCTAAATACCCATCACCCCCTATCGCCCCTTTAGAATTTACCGCCTCTTTGAGGAGGGCAAATCGCCCCCAGGTTGGGAATCACTGGGTTAGAGGGTAACGGGAGAGGAGAGATCTCTACCAAAATTTTAAATCCCTAAAACGTCATTTTAGGCAATTGACCCCGTTGTTAGAGAAAAGGCAAGTCTTCCAGAAATTTTCGGAAATTTATCAGAATATAGAAACAGAAATTTACTATTCCTCCATAAATCTGGCACTGGAAAGCACCTATCCTTTCGTTACTCCACTCGTGAAAAGATTAAAAATTGCCATCCACCTCTAGCTATGCGGGACCGTTTGCTATAACCTCTTTACGTTTTCTTTTTTAAGGCAAAAAGCTCAGAAATTATCTTGATCAAGTGTGTTTGTTGATTTTTGGAGAAAATAGGGCCTCATGTGTCCCCTTACATAAACGCCCCTGGAAAACTCATCGGGTGAAAAATGCTCTTATGTTTCACTTTAACTTACGTGCTTGTACAACTGATATTTTACGTTTCATACTGGCAACTGTAAACATAGGTAGTGTTTTCTTGGAGAACATTTCATTGTTGATGAATTTTAATAAGCCCGCCTCCAAATAAATAAGTAAATACCTTAATTACCCCTTAAATGGGAGACCCCAGTACAATAAGGCCCTGCGAAGGGCCCCTATAGCCATAATATTAAGTGACAATCTTTTAGAGTTTTGACGTTGAGGCAAGCCGATTATGGTTTTTTTTTCTTTTTTTGACAATAGAGTATAAGTTGCCGTAGGTACGACCCTGGATTTAAGATGTTCAAATCGACAGATGTTTAAATTTTTCTAATAATTTATCTGACAGTAGTAGTTTTGGGAATGTATCTGATAACTTCAATAGAATAATAGAGTTGTCAAAAGTTTCAGAAAGTTCTCCTACACCATAAATTGAACTAATCGTAGCAAAATACTTTCAGACAGATTAAACATCAGTTAAATATTGACAATTAGCTTTTCATTTTGATATAGTATTTTTTTAACATTTACCTAAAGGCGAAAATAATTTGTCGGCGCGGGGCCCCTTGCTCCTACATCAAAAATTGAACTAAACGTAGCACTATACTTTCAGACGGATTAAACACCAGGTAAATATTGCCAATTAGCTTCTTATTGTGATATAGTTTTTTGTTAACATTTACCTAAAGGCAAAAATAATTTGTCGGCGCGGTGCCCCTTGCTCCTACAGCATAAATTGAACTAAACGTAGCACCATACTTTCAGACAGATTAAACATGAGTTAAATATTGCCAATTAGCTTTTTATTTTGATATAGTTCTTTTTTCTCATTTACCTAAAAGCAAAAATAATTTTTTGGCGCGGGGCCCCTTGCTAGAGCTGGGCCCGATTGGGAAAAATCGGTCCAATCGGCCTAAGACCGGCCCTGGTCAACAGGTTTAATAAAAATGCATGGACACAAAATAAGAATACTAAATATGATTCTAACTCATGCCGGAAGACAACTAACAGTGTTTCCCTTCCTCTCTTAAAACAGAATAGATTAGAAGAGATTGTAGAAGTTGATATACAGAAAAAAAGTTGGCCTTGTGATGCTACACTGCAAAAAATGAACAGTTGTTTTTATATGGCAGCCGAGGTTCCAATTTAAAACTGTAAAATGCACAGTAATAAACTGTAAAACTAGCAATTTTACATTTATTAGTTAAGGATTCCGGGCTGTTGTGCCGTGGTCTGAATGGCTTTAATCCATACGTTTCGATCGCAACTGCTTATCTTAACTTAATCTTAACTAATATTTACACCGGCCGTGAAAGCCTTCATTCTTACAATTTTGCATTTCTTACGGTAAAGTTAGCAATTTTAGTTTGTTGCCGTAAAATTTAGCCGTTTTATACTGTAGAAACAACAGTAAAATACTGGCAGTAGAAGTTCCAGTTTAAAACTGCAAAATGCAAGACAATAAACTGTAAAATTGGCAATTTTAGTTTTTATTACTATAAAATTAGCAATTTTACAGTTTAGTACTGTAAAATTACAAATTTTACAGTTTAATACAGAAAAATTAGCAATTTTTACAGTTTATTACAGTAAAATTAGAAATTTTTAGTTTATTACTGTAAAATTAGCTGTATTATACTGTAAAAACAACATTCATTTTTTACACTGTATGCAGAGATTTATTTCACTTACTGCAAGACCGAAAATATCGGGAAACAGGATAGCACCCACGGTACAATCGATTCCGTGATATCCGTTTTCAGGTATCCTGCCCCGTTGTCCTCGCACATCAGAAATGCTCTTTTTTCTTTTTTATTGAGCGGAGCACTAGGACTGCTTTAACCGAAATCCGTTGGTTGATGCTGTTTACGAATTTTCATACTCATGAATTAAATTATGCATAACTATTGAGTATCTTTTGTTTCCCCAGCCCCAAAGCATCTATGTAGGAAGGACAACTTTGCTTTTGAATGGTTTGTTTTCAACGAAAAAGCACAATTGCCAGTTGCAGTTCTTAAAATAATGCTGATTGCAAAAGTAAATTGTATGAAATTCTGTCAAAAATTCCATTAGTTTTTAAAATGAGTACTAAATGTCTTTAATTTGCTTATTAAGAAACATAATGGTACAAAAAATTTCAGTTCTTTCCTACAAAAGCATAAACAACAAAAAATATGAGTTTTTTTCTATTTTTCTCTTTATTTTTTTTTTTCAAATATACTTGTAGTGTAGAATATTAGTTAGTGTCCTGTTTTGATGAAAAAAATAATAAATGGTCACCTTAGATATGATTCAGGTGGTTATCTATTTTTTTTCCCTCAAAACGACACATTTACTAATTTGTAAAAACTGGCTTTAAAAAAAGTTTGTGACAGACAGAAACAAAAATGAGCGCTTGAATCATTGATGTACAATGTACTTTAAAATCAGCATGGGTTTAAGAACTGCGCAACTTTGTTTTTCAGCTAGTCCACAAGTTAGTCATAGGCAGAAATGACCTCGGGACAGGATACCTCAAAGCAGAATTGGGGGGGGGGGGGCTGTTCAAATCAAGACGTTTGATCAAAGTGCTATGAACTAAAATTTTCGGTAATTCGAAAACTCACAATTTCCCAAATAATGTTCCAAATTTTACGGAATGGTAAAATACGAGCATGTACACGTATTTGCATTTAATTAGAAATATTAGGCATCACTAAAAAAATTTCAAAAATGCTAGTCTTCAAATTTGCCAAATCGTCAGGCAAGATTTATTGAATGAGGAAAATTTTTGAAAGGTCACAGTAATCTCCCGTGACTTCCCTTCCCATCAGGGTGCTCCTGCGTATGACGGGGTTATGCTGTGTATGTATTTCCAACAACTGTGGAAGTTACAAAGTACGTCCGCAATACTCAGCAAAACCCAGAACGACGGGCTGTTACGTAATGAACGGAATACAAAATTAGTTAACGTTAAGAAAAAAATAAGAAAAAAAATCAGGTAAGAACTTGGAAGCGTGCTCAGCGAGCCGAAGACTCCAGCTCGCTTTGGAATATTGTCGATGGCAAAACCACGTTACGTCATAATTTGGCCATGAAGGTCAGTTGTGGAGCAAAGAAATGATCTGGACTCGATTCTTACAAAAAGCAAAATTATCCTGCGGCAACTGTTTTCCCACCAAGGAAAAAAAAAAAAGAACATAGCAATGAGGAGATAAAAGTACTAGTAAATTGAAAAGCCGTTGATGAAAGTTATGTTGTCAAACACGCGCACATTACATTTATTTGTTTTAGGGCGATTCTCTGTAAACTCGTAATTGTCTGTCCGAACCGAATATTTTGAAAATAATAAAGTATAATAAAGAAATTATCACTCTTAATACAAGTAAAGCATTGATACTCTGTGGCCCAATTGTATTTGGAGCGGTAACAATTCAATTTTTTTTTCTAAGCACCAAAAACACAGTCCCCTGGCTGTCCCAATCCAATAGTATAACACTTAAAGACAATATTTCAAAGAAACCTATTAACACAACATAAATTTGGTAACATATATCTAAAAATAGAATAATGCAATTATTTCTTTTTTATGAAATAAGGTCTAATTACGTATTTTTAAAACTTCAAATTGTCATGTAAATTTTGTCCGGATATTTTTCAAACAGTCCCCTGCCACAAATTCAAAGCTCTAACAGAAAAAATCTGTTATTCTTGCAAATGTTTTTTGTCATGAAGTTTAAAGTAATCAGTGTGAATTTTCTGAAATTGCCGAGAACGGTGTTGAAACGATACTTTGTTTAGTTTGAGAGCCACATTTGTGATGAAAGTGTGCATCAGGGTCGTTGCGAAAACAGTCCTCTGGTAAGTGATTTTATTAATGTCAATTAGTTTAATTATGAAACATATTAGTTATTATGTTCACGATTTGTGCCTAAACTTATAGGTAGTCTCGTAACTAATTATGTTCCAATAGTTTTGCAGATATTACGCAACAAAGAGCAAAAACACAGTCACCTGGCACAGTCCCCTGCCTAGTTATACTAGGCAGGGGACTTACCCCCTATCATGATTTATTAGAAAAACACAAACTTTAATTGGCCCTCTTTGAAACCAAATTAATAGATTCGTTTTCTGAGCAATAGTATTATAATTATACGAACATTTTGAAAAACCATGCTCGGACAGATTTCATGTGAGAAATGACGAGTTTACAGAGAATCGCCTTTGTAGAAAATTCGAAAAATATGGCTATGGCATGTGATTTCACTCCACACTCAGCTCCTGATAGTGTATAAGTTCAGGACGATTTTTGTTCAGATGTTACTTGCTTTTTAATAAAATCTGCGAAACGTTCTTTTATGCACTTAATTTTCATATTTAAAGCATTAATTTTATTTTTAATTAAAAAAAACTGCACGTAAATGTAAACATAAAAATTTCTACAACACTATTAGTATTATAATAAAACAGTTGGAAAAAAAACAAACAATATCAAATGGATGAAGGCGATCGATTACTAAGTTTTATTTTGTTCCGCCCCAAATCGGATTTCGACGGTCTCGGATCAGCGGAACACCACAATTAATTCGAACACTGTACATACTTTAAACACACGGGAAGGATCGAAAACTCGTTAAATATTGAAATCAGAGCATTAAAAATGCGGCTAGTAGAAACAGGACGGATATCTTTAATGACGACATCAGTTGTGGCTCCAAAAACCATCGACTTCGGGAATGAAGCATTGGAATTCTGTTTGTGCAACGGGACGGGAACAGATCACCAAACTACTGAGTTCTACAAATTATACTATTGATTATTTTAAAAAAAATCTGTCACAAATTAAATTTGGTCAAAATCTGATACATGAAGGTTGTTTTTGCTCCAAGGAAGTACAGCGCTGGAGAAAGTATGAAATTGATTTTCCGAAAATGGTTTCTTCCGATAGAAAGGCGAAACGTGTCGTGAGGTTCATTGAGACAAAATCTAATCTTCAAAAGCAACAGAATAACTGCATATGCGATGAAGCACATAGAAGTAACATGATCGCGTTGAAGCTATTGCCGTTACAGATTTAGAGGAACAAAAAGAGGGTAGGATCGCCCTGAGTCATAGCCGGAATGGCGTAGGTTTAGTGATTCAATTTAACTATTTCCCTGAAGGTATAGGAATCTTTTTGGAACATCATACATTTTGATTTTACACCCTGAACTTGTGGTTTCTGGAGCTATGATACCTGTCATTTTGAAACAAAATATGATATCATTACGATATTTGTGTACAAACTACAATATTCTATATTATCTAGCTATTTATTTTCTTTTTTCAAATTAAAAAGGAAAAAAAAGAGAAGAAAAGAAAAAAAAAAAGAACTGAATGAACTTTTGGTGCATCCTGCACTGTAAGCTCATAAATCATTAAAATTCACAAGCGTTTTTTTTTCTTATTCAGGGTGGCCACAGGAAGAACAAAATCTTTTTCCCTGACTTTTCCCTGATTTCTCCCTGTCCAACTAAAATTTTCCCTGATTTCTTGTACGGCGCATTTTTCATCCTCTTGAAGCTTAATTTCTTCTCTTAATTGATACTTGGATATTTCTGGCTATTTACACTACTTCAGGCATTGATTATTAATGTTTCTAAAATGAAAAACAATAACGAGAAATGCGTTTGAGACAGCTAATTTGTTAACAAAAAATGAAATTACATGGTTGGTTTGATTTATTTAAATAACAATAAAAAATGTCATTAACAAAAGGAATGTTTTACAAATTTAAAATCAGTTTACTAAACTTCTAACATCTCCAAAGAGAGCCTAAAAACTTTTATTTAGTTTTTAAAAACTTTTGAGGAACATCTTTCACTGCTACTCTTCTCTCTAACTTCACAAAAGATAGAATTAAACTTTCAAGACTGTACAAAATCTCCCCAGCCTTAAGACATCTAGAGATGGTTTAAAAGTGTTTAATATGTCGGCTATGAAAACTTTTCAAGAGAAAAGGCCCAAACCATTTCCCCAAATTCACCAAAGGTGGCCAAATTTGTATAAGCTATACTATTTCTTCACCGAACAATCCCTAAAAGATTTAAGCCTTCAACTTTAAGTCAAATTATTTTCGGCAGAGGGGCTTCAAATCCTCCCTCTTTAAGTCACTGAAAGAAAACCATAAAATAGTGTTTTTTACATATTTGAGCTATGAAAGTTCAATGGTTCATCACCCCAACACCTAACTTTACAAAAGATTGCAACTTAAAATTAGACTTTCACTAATCAACAATTTTGAAACACATTCAGGAAACACATGCCTGAAATCTCCTACTATTGCTAACAATGGCCTAAATCAGCATTTTAAAGCCTCCAGTTCAGATATTTTTCTAAACAGTCTCCCTACTCTTCAAAACTTACATCACCAAACACAACTAAAAGCTTTAGACTTTCACTTTTTAAAAGTTTTTGGGTGATAGCCTTTAAATAGCGCTCTGCTTGAGCTACACAAAGATAGCTTAGGATTCTTAATAATTCAGCTTCAAAACATTTTTGAGAGAGAGCCCCGAAACCCTTCCCTAAATTCATCAGAAGATGGCTTAAATTTGGGTTTTTAACATTTCAGTTTCGGAATCTTTTCTGCGAAAAGCTCCCACCACTATCTTTATCGCCCCAAAGACAACGTTAAAATTTTAAGACTGAAACTTTAAAAAAAAGAAAAAAAATCAGAAAGTATCAAACGAATACCCTCTCTTTTAAGTCACTGAATGATAGCTCACTAGGAAGCTTGAGCAAATTCAGCTTCAAAAATTTCCAGTACAACCCCAGAATCTTATGCTCATGAAAGATGGCCTATAGTTACATCTTTAAAACTCCAGTTTTGGATTTTTCTAATAAAAAGCCTCTCTTCCTTTCCTTAGACACTGCCTAAGACACCACACAATAGATTTAAGATTTCGGTTTTGAAAAATTCCTAGAGAGATCCTCCCTTCTCTTTAATTCACACAAAGGTTGCCTGAATCAGAGTTTTTACTACTTTAGCAATTACAAAAACTTAAAGAAAGTATTGTCCGTTCAAATTTAGAAGGCACTTGGAGTGGAACTGATCTAAGTTTGAAGCGGGGGTGTTCGGTGAGCAAAGTTCCGTGCGTGTAAATAAAGCAACCTTAAATTTGGCGCGGTTTTAAATTTCTGGAAAAATTTAAGTGTTTTTTTTTTTTTTTTCTCGCTTCGCTTATCTATGTTTCGCACGTGTAAATGAGACAACCTTCAGCTTGGCGTGGGTTTGAATTTGTTTAAAAAAAATTAGTGCTCTTTTTTTTTAGGCTCTTGCTACGCTCATCTACTATCTACTCACGTCTTAAGCTTTTTAAAAACGTCTGCGTTTATCGCAAAATGTCAGTAAAAGGGAAAATTATTCATTCAAAAGAAAGGGAAATAATAAATAATGTCACTAAATTTTGTGAAAATGAAGCCAGAGCAGGGGAATTATTGATTCCAATTTCCCAAGCACAAAAACGTGCTGCTACAGCCACTGGCGTTTCAATGCGAACAATACAAAGAATAAAAAGTGAAGATGTGACTACAAGTGGACAGTTGTCTTCTCCTGGAAAAAATCGTAAACGTTCTGTTGCAAAATTGGACAATTTTGACCTCTGTACTCTGCGAAGAATCGTGAATGAATTTTACGTAGGTAAAAAAATTCCATCCTTATCCCGCTTACTCCCTGTGGTAAAGCAAAGAATAAACTTCCCATGGAAAAGATCAACCTTATGGAAATATTTACGTGTTGCAGGTTTCCGCTATAAGCGATGTAGAAATGAGCGGCAAATATTAGTTGAAAGACCTAATATAGTTGCATGGAGATTTCGTTTTCTCAGGAAAATGAAAAAAATTCGAGAAGCGAAAAGGAACATTGTCTACATAGATGAAACGTGGCTGGACAGCGATCTTTCTTTCAAAAAATGTTGGACCAACGAAAAAATTGGCGCTACCGTCAAAGATCGAGCAGGCCATCGCCTGATCGTTGTCCACGCTGGATCCGAATCCGGTTTTGTTCCAAACGCCGGGTTAATATTTAAAGCTGGATCGGCATCCGGAGATTATCACGGGCAAATGAACTTTGATAATTTTAAAAAATGGGTTGTTGAAAAACTGCTGCCAAACATTCCCCTGCATTCAGTAATCATCATGGACAATGCGGCTTATCATTCGAAAGTGCAGAATCCTGTACCAACTAAGAGCTCAAGGAAAGATAAAATGTTTGCCTGGTTGCAGGAAAACCAAATTCCACATGATAAAAAAATGCGGAAAGTTGAGTTAATGGAGCTTATTACAGCAAATGCAGGTGTCGAAAAAAAATACTGCATTGATGAAATTATAAAACAAAAGGGACATGAGGTTTTAAGACTTCCACCGTACCACTGCGATTTGAATCCAATCGAATTAATTTGGGCGGACGTTAAACGTTATGTAAGAGATAACAATGTGACTGCGGATCTCAGTTTGGAGCGCCTAAAAAATCTTGCATCAGAAGCTATAGAAAACATTAAAGATGACAGGTGGGGAAAGCATTGCAAACACATTGAAAGTGTCGAAAACAAATACTGGGAAAACGACAGTATTATAGAGGAAGTTGTTGAAAGTGTTTCTTTTACCATCGGTTCTGATTCTACTTCAGATAGCAATTTCAGCAGCGATACCGATAGTTACGACGATGAATCTAACTAGTATATTTAAATCATGTACCTGCTATTATCTTTGTTTCGTTAAGAATATCCACTGATAATTTCCATTTAGGAATAAATAAAATGAAATCAGTTTAAGCTGTCCATATCAGCGTTTAATAAATTGAATCTAGAAATCAAAAATGGAATGAAAATGCTTTACATTCACTTTTGTAAGAAATAGCTTACAGCAAGGGTGCTTTCGTTTTATTTCTCAAAAGAATTTTTCATATCGAAAGTTTTATTATGTTTTAGTTTTAAAAATCAATTTTGAATTACAAGTTGATATTTTCAATATTGTATACATTTTTCGTGCGGAAATAACGTACCAGAATTATTCATTTCTTTTGACTTATGTTATTTTGAATAAATTTTGTTTAACTCAACTTTGTGGCAAACTATTTTAGAGTACATACAGATTGAATAATAAGGGTACATATGAGAAGGAAGGGGGAGGGGGCATGAATCCTCATATAGAAATTCTAATTAGCTCAGAGTATGTTACCTTGAAACGCTTAGGGGTTGCTTTCTTTGTGATAACTGCGTGCCTCTCTCTTTTTTTCCTGGAGGGGGGGGGGGGTGTTCATGCCTCTCGCTTGTGCATGCATACAGATATTACTATAGATATATATATATGAAGGGCTCGGGTGTAAATAATGGTAAGTAGCATTTCAAAAAATCAAAACTTTTTTTTTTTTAATTTGGAATTTTTGCTTCGAGAAATTACTGTAGCAAGTTTTTTCTATTTAAAAAAGGAAGTCGGTACATTTACATTTTTACAAGTGACTTTTGTTCTTTTATTTGAGACAAAACGTCCTTTCGAGTTTGTCAGATACCATTATTTACGCCCGAGCCCTTCATATATACTATATATATTGTATATGGGTACTAACTATTATATACAAAATCCCAGGTTATACACTGTGCGGATATACATTCAAAGACCTAAAGTAATTACAATTTCAAGAAATGCTGAAGACATTTTTTAGCCCCCCTCCCCCTCCTCCCCCCGTTTGGCAGGAACACACGCAGGGAATGATTTCTCGTTCAGAATAGAATTTAAATATGAAAAATAAAAGAAATTGGAAAATACTAAAAAATCAATCTGAAATAAAACCCATGCAATCGACTATTAAAATTGAGATTATGCCTTTGAATTTTGCACGAATATTAACATTCAGAAATATTTAATCATCTGTTGTACGCTATAAGAAGTGGTTTTAGTTTGTATGCTCCGCTTCAAAATCATAAGTTCATTTTCAGTGCCGACCTGAGAGATGAGCCCCTGGGGCGAATGTCCACCCCCCGCCCTAAAGAAGTGGATTACAGCACTTCAGTTCAGCAAATGACGCTTTTTTAAAAACATATTTGATTCCCTTCTCCTCTGCCACAAAGTAAAGCACCGCCCGCCCCCCCCCCCCCGTCATATCTCACGCTATGTTAGATGAACATGGGGCTATAAAATGCTTTCATATTTGCAAATAATATGTGTAATGTCACACACTTCCTTTGTTACAAGCTGTTAAGAGTTCATGACACCCCCCCCCCCGCCCCCAACCCCATCAAAGCAAACCCTCATTTCAGAGAAATAATGTTCAGAAATAACTTTTGCTGCTGGAAAATATATCGTTAACTCTATACGGCACCCTCATTGCCATGCCCCCCCCCCCTCCACTGGACGGAGCTGTTAATCGTTTCTTCATATTCGAGTAATTAAAGTTTGCCGTAGCGTTATTCCATAAAAATAATGGAACAAAATCGTTTTTTAAAGTATTCGGAAACTTAAAACTTACTTCAAAGAAAATAAGTTAATTTTCACATTAGTTAAGAAAAAAGGCCCAAAAAAGAAGAGGAAACGTTGTTCTAGCAACCTATTCAATTGTATTTTTCAAAGCCGCATTGGAGTGCAAAGAACTGGTTTTTTTTTTTTTTCTTTCTTTTTTTGAAGTCTCCATCCAGCGCGATAATGATAGCCAACTAGCGCTTTTTCTCAGCACTGGTCAGAACCCTCATACCCTAAACAGCGGTATAGAGTCGTCCGGTCTTACGTCACGGAGGCGGGGCCACGCGCCAACTTAAAATGAACAAACAATACCTTGAACCCCTTTCTATAAGTTCACAAAAGGTGATCTAAATTTCCATTTGTAAGACTTTCCCTCCTTCTTAAGCAATAAGCCCACTCTATACATTTAGATCACCAGTTACTAAAATCCTACACCCCCCAATCCCCCCATTTTTAGTTTCAAACATTTCTTGGCAGAAAGTCTGCTAATCGCCTCTTTTTAAATTTTTCAAAAGTAGCCTAAAATTCAACTTTTAATGCTTTAGACTTAAAATTTTTTCATTCGGATTACAGCAGTTGAAACTCTTCTCCTAAGTTCACCAAAGATTGCTTAAATTTTGCATTTTTAAGACTGCAGTTTTGTAATTTTATCAACAAAAAAAAAGGGGGGGGGGCAATCCTCCTCCCACTAATTTTACATCACTAAAAACAGCCTGAATTTTTCAGGCTTCAGCATTTTTCAAAACATTCCGAGGAGGAAATTCCAAACCTCCTATCCCCTCAAACTCTCCATTTAAACAAAAAAAAAAAAAAAAACCTGCACTTACCTTTTTACGTCTTTATTTACAAACAATTCACGACGGTTTTAGAAATTTTTCTAGTACGTGTCTGAGATGTCCTTAGATTACCAAAGATGTAACTATTTTTAATACTTTAGTGCTGAAAAATTACGGACTGAAGTTCTGATTTAATTTTCCCTGATTTGTTCCCAAATTCCCTGATTATTCCCTGATTTTTCCAGAATTTTCAAAATCCCTGATAATTCCAGGTTTTCCCTGTTTTCCAGGTCTGTGGCCACCCTGTTATTGGAAATTTTTACGTCGTCCCCGTTTAATCGGGCAACGGATAAACGAATACTCCGCTTATACGAATAAGATATCTCGGAACCGAATATTTCCCGTGCCATTGACGTGATGATAAAGATCCCCGTTTAATCGAATAATATTTCTCGGAACCGACAGTATTCGTTTTAGCGGGGCCGGCAGTACATTGAATTTTTGAAATTTGTTAAATACGAGTAATTGAATAAAAACGATTTACTGAGATTCACCGCATGTATACATAAAATGCACAATACATACCCCCTCCAAGAGTTACTCAAATTAGACCCAATCAAAATAAGAATGCAATAGCAAACCTAAAACTTATAACTGCTTTTATTTCATCATTGGAGTTGAACCAGTTGAGATCTTCTACATATTTAATGACAGTTGTTATTGGAAGACGTATAAGAAATTAAGTATAACATGACACAGATCATTTCCTGTCTGATTGTCATTTTGACGTTTCAAGGTGGAAAGAGACGGCTTTCAGACACCTTTCAACTGAGTTCGTGTCAAGAAATGAAGTAAAGGTTGAAAAGTTGAAGATAATTTGCTTGAGTAGTTTCCTCGTAGAAAAATGCCACGAAAATGCAGTGGAGGCTCAACTTACGAGCAGGAGCGCCCTGATGGGAGGTCACTGTGATCTGGGCCGCGCCAAGCCTGATCGGCGCCCTCGTGCAAATGTCTTCTGAGCGCCTTATGCAATAGCGTTCGATAGTTAACACCAGCAGTGATGTTTTATAGACAAATATAATTTAGAAAAAATAAGTTTCGTGCATATATATATATATATATATATATATATATATATATATATATATATATATATTTAAGAAACAAAAAATCGCGTGAACAACTTCTGTTTTATCGAACTGAAATCATTTATTGAAACATACTTTATTAGATTTAAAAAATGGTACATTAAAGAAGAAAAAGAACATCACATAATATATACAAATAATGTATACAATATACATTAATTTGAAAGTATAGAACTTAAAACATGAATAAAGATAAATGAGGTAGCATATTTCAAAGTAAATTATAATATCACATTTTTACATTTACACGCAATCCCATTCGCTCCCTCATACAGACGGATATCTGTTCCTGATGGCTAACGTCGGGAGTACAATCAAGTATTTTAGAAAAATACTTTGCTTGTTTAACCCTGTTTAAAATTATTTCTTTTATATTATCCCCTAATAATTTAATTGTTTCATTCTGAATTTTGTCTCCAAGGTAATGTGGCATATTTATTTGAATTTGAGCTCTATTAATATGCTCAGACATGATAGGGTCAAATTTTGCAATCATTTCTATACATTTAAAAAATTACCGTTGTTTCTTTCGAATAATTTATTGTTTGTACCACGAAAGGCTAAGTTTTGCTCAGCTAAAAACTGAATGGCATAAATAATTCTTTCGAGGACATAGCGCCAATGCTTAGTTTCCCGTTTTAATAAGTTTTGTAACTCTGAGTCAACGGTTTTACCTTTTCTTAATCGTTCTAAGAATTCGGACCAACGATGGAGGTTCTGGAAATGTGTTTTGCTTTTTTCATGACTCCTTAAGTGTTCACTTAGGTGGTTCCAATCATCAAACCCATAACTACTTAGTTTTACATTACTACAATCGCTAAATATTTTGCAACAAAAACAAAAAACACGGTTTTTTTCTTTAGAATATAACAACCAATCTCTTTTAACTTTTTCATTGTTTGGCAAAATCCGATAAAAGTACGTCCGCTTTTGTCTTTTGGATAGTTGAAATTTGAAATAATATTGTGATAAAATTCAGGGCCATTTTCAATAACCACTTGTACCTGGGATGGTGATAATGGATTTGGCCATAAACCGGAGTCATCAGTGACTGGCAACTCATCTAGTGGAGACTCATCAATTATTTGTTTGGTTTTATCGTTTGAAGTTGAATGTGATTCCTGGACCAAAACAGTTTCTAATTCAATCTGATTGCTTTGTTCTTTAGGTGAATCCAATGGTAATTTACTCGTAGATGTTGATGGTTAGTTATCACTAGCAGCTTTAGTCTGGGCTTCCCCTGATTTTTGGAAAAACTTATTAATTTTGAAGTTATGTTTTTCCAGATCTTCTTCACGCTTTCTCTTCTTCAGTAAATTTTGGTAACCCGATGGTTTTTTTTTTTTTTTTTTTTTTTTTTTTTTTTTTTTTTACGTTTTTCTTCCGACATCTGGGAAAAGAATGGAATACTTGGAAGACAAAATGACAAAAGAGCAATTGACTTTTAAAGAACGGTTAAGAACAGCTTATATTTTTTTTTCAATCACTCAGAAGATCCCTGCTTGAAATGTTTCTCTTTATTTCAGGAATACTTGGTGGCGTTCCAAGCTCTAGTGTTACCTGCTGCTGTAATTTGTAATTATTCCCCCCACCCTAAAAAGTACTTCCAAATGTCGAAAAACTCCTTCACACATAACATTATATTTTCATTCTTTTCAAAATGATTATTCCCAATTTTTGTTCTATTTTTTAAGCAGTAGTTTTTTTTTTTAAATATCCCGAAACATTTATTTCGTTATAAGTGTTAGAATATAAAGAACATTAAATTTTAGAAGCTTAAACTAAAATAATAGGTTTTTCAATAGTTGAATTTAAAAAAAGTACATGCCTAAAATTTCGTTTGTGTCAAATTCAAGTTGTTCATGTAACGCAATCAACGAGTAAATAGTTCAACAAACAGTTTTACCGTAATCTCCAAGATCGCTTTGCCTGATGATCTTTTTCTTAATCTTATTTCGATGTGCATTTATTATTTATTTTTTTTTCATAAGGAAAACATGCAATGGGTGTGTGAAACTAGATATGTGTATTCTTTTAGTATAGAAAAAGTTCCAAATGAAAAAAAAATATATATATATATTTATCTATCTATTTTTATTTCTTTTGGGAGTTAAAAAATGCGCTAAAATTAGCACATAGACAGGCTCGTTATTTTAAAGTTATCCTGGGGGGTGGGGGCGAAAGGTGAAAATTTTATCGGTAAACAACAAAGACCACGCCAACTATTAATATATTGATTTCTCAAAGCCCCCCACCCCTAAAACAACGTGCCTGGTTTTCAAGAATTGCAGTCAACTCTCAATCATTTCAAACTAATATTCTATTTCAAATAACACTTTTTCATTTCCGTGCTCCACAACGACTTCATTGTTTTACCGTAAATAAATAATTACAAAATTTAAAAAGTGTGAAGCTGGCTAAAAGTCAATACTAATTATTATTATTGTAAGTTTTAAAAAATCTGCACGTGCGAGAGGACACACACACGACTTTCTCACTGCAAATAACTCAGCAAATTGGGGGGGGAAAACCAAAACGACGTTTTCGACATGAGCTTTACAAAACCTAGTGTCAAGTGCTCTAACACCATTGAAAATAAAACATTAATAACATTTATCAATTTAAGTGATTGAAAATATCGTTAAACTTTTAACTAGAAAAATATAGGAATAACTCTGAATTTTAACTACTGCTTATAAAACCAAACTACTATTCGTCAAATACAACTCATAAAAAGTTTTCAGATGCACGTAAATTCCGTAGATTCACGTAAATTCTTATCGAGCGTAACGTCCTGTTTTTCGTGTAGTCAAAAATCGGCTGATGACAAATATTTTATTTTGGAATACAAAAAACATTTTTACTTCATATCTCAAAGTTATTTCGAGTTCAATAGTTCCTTGAATATACCATTGTGTTTTGGAAAAAGAAATATTTTAAATACCAAAGTTAATATAGCTATAAATATCTCTCGAATTTGCATTTGATAAGTAATTAATCACACTTTTCTGTCTGTCAAGATATGACAACATGATCCTGAAAGTATAAAGCGGAGATTATTCCCCTCAAAATCGGAAACTGAAATCTTTGACGGAAAACCAATAAAATCCGGATTCGTAAAAAGGCATTAAATTTAGTATGAAATACGAATGCATTGTCCAAAGGTCTTTTTTTTTAATTAAAAAAAACTAGTGCTCGAAGCAAAGAGGAGATAATCGCGTGGTTATGGTCAAATTGTTCATTTTTGAAACTGAAAAGTTTACCTAAACTGTTGTCTACAACATGTAAATATTACGCACAAGTAAATAACATGCAAATATGCTTACCGTATTTTTATGCACGATAACACAAAGCAGTTGAATCCCCTCCCCACGAACAATTGGTAAAATATTAAAATGCACTGCACTAGAGAAAATCTTACGCAGTATTAACTCAACGGAAGGAAAAAACCTATTGAAGATCAGAAGATTTGCTTGGACTCTGTTGCTTATAAACTTAGACACGCTGAAGTAGCTTACTAGGCGCCTCATTAGCAAGAAAAGTGCTGATGTATACATTATATCCATTTTCCAGTGTAAAAGATTAAGCTATTGAATAGCTTGTTTAGACAAAACAAGGTAATAATTTTTCCTTTATGGGTAGGCAGCGAGGCAGATGGCCTGTCTCACTGAGCAATGTAATTTCATCGCCGTTCGTTTCCCGAGTTCGTTTTTGAAAAGTTCAATTGTATTTTTCAACTTTAATTTTGAATTAATTTTTTTTTTCTCTTCGGAGCTTTTTTGGTCCGTAGAGCTCGGCGCCTTTTAGGCTCTGGCGCCCCCGTGCGCCGCACGGCTTTGCACATTGGCACGGCGCGGCCCTGACTGTGACCTCTCAAAAGTTTCCTTATTCGGCAATTTGAAAAAAAATACTGCAACATTGAGATTTTTGGTGCTTTTTAGCCTACTTTCCCGTTGAAAATAAAAGAAAGACGAAAAAAGTATTAAAAGTAGCTTAATGCATCTAAAAAATATCGCCAAGTTAAAAAAATATCGCCAAGTCCAAAAAATATCGCCAAGTTAAAAAAATAAAAAGGTAAAATGAATATCAAAAATTAAAAATATGAAAGTAGGGTATTGAGATGGGGAATTTGTGTCGGTCGGTCTGTCGGTCTCTCTGTCTGTCCCCCTCTAATAACTTTTGAACGAACATTCCGATTTGGACAAACTTTTTTTTGTTGGAAAGATCTCGGCGAGTACAGCTCATTCCCATATTTGATTTTTCGATTTGAACAATTTTTGGTTCAACTTTGAACCGTTCAAACAACCGGTCCCGCGATGCTAACTTTTGAATGAACAGTCCGATTTCAACAAACTTTTTTTTGTTCGAAAGATCTTTTCAAGGATACTTCATTCCCGTATCTACATTTTCGATTTGAACAATTTTTCGTTCAACATTGAACCGTTCAAACAAGCTGTCACCCCTAATAACTTTTGAATGAACAGTCCGATTTAAACAAACTTTTTTTTGTTCGAAGCATCTCGGCAAGGATACTTTATTACCGTATTTAAAGTTTCAATTTGAACATTTTTGGTTCAACATTGAACCGTTCAAGCAACCTTTCACCGCCTAATAACTTTTGAGTGAACCGTCCGAATGGAAAAAACTTTTTTTTTGTTCGACAGATCTCGGCGAGTACAGCTCATTCCCACATTTTATTTTTCGATTTGAACAATTTTTGGTTCAACTTTGAGCCATTCAAACAGCCTGTCCCGCGATGCTAACTTTTGAGTGAATAATCCGATTTGAACAAACTTTTTTTTGTTCGAAATATCTTATCAAGGATACTTCGTTCCCGTATCTACATTTCCGATTTGAACAATTTTTCGTTCAACGTTGAACCGCTCAATCAAGCTGTCACCCCTAATAACTTTAGAGTGAACAGTCCGATTTAAATAAACTTTTTTTTTTTGTTCGAAGTATCTCAGCAAGGATACTTCATTACCGTATTTAAATTTTCCATTTGAGCATTTTTTCGTTCAACATTGAACCGTTCAAGCAACCTTTCCCCACCTAATAACTTTTGAGTGAACCGTCCGAATGGAATAAACTTTTTTTTGTTTGAAAGATCTCGGAGAGGCTTTCCCATACATTCCCATATTTCGCTTTTTGATTTGAACCATTTTTCGTTCAATATTGAACCGTTCAGAAAAAAAATTAACATTAGCGTCTACGGGGAATTTAAGTTGAATGTTGATCCTGAACTTAAAGTCGGGTTTCCTTCAAACTAATTTTGTAAGAAAATGGTTTTGATAAATAATGTTTGTAAAGTACTTTTCTGAGTAATCTTCTGAGAGGACTCTGATTCCGACTCCGACTCCGCGAACATGGCGGAAATGCAGGCTCAGAAAAAAAATGACTGAACGTGCAGACGATTTTTTGTTTATTTATTCATTTGTTTTATTTTTTGTTGTTACTATTATTTTTTTTTTCTGCAGACGATTTTTTTTTGTAACAAAAATTTTTCATTCACGAGAACATTTTATTCTTTATTTATATTTAACAACTGGCAACGGATTAAAAGTGAAATTCGAGACATTTTATTAACGAACGAGTTTTTTTTTCTTTTTTTTTTTTTTTCTTCCTTTGATAAAATGTGTTTTGATGCTCTTTGTACTTTATTTATTTATTTATTTATTTTATTATTATTATTATTTTTTTTTTTTTTGAAAACGATGAAGGATTTTTTTTCTACGGAGGAACTGTAACAGTTACACTCTTTAAAAGGTGCGACAAAACTTTATTTATTCGTTAATTACTTTTTACGTGTCTATTTCATCTGATGAGAGGGGTATATTTTGCTTTTCAAAATCAGCTCTAAGTGCTAAAAAGGTATGTTTGACATAATTTTCAGTCTCAGATAATCAAGAGAATAATGATCAGATACGAGAATGCCGATGTCGATGTACGGGAAAGTAGGCTCGTTTAGTTCTTGACAGAACTTCTTGTTAATTTTTAAAGTTGTTCTTTTTTTAAAGATGCCTAATGTTTTTTCGCATTAAACGTTATGTATGCACGACATGTGTGCACTGTGCATGCTCGTACTTTATCAATCGGTTAAGTTGAAACTGTATTCGGCAAATTGATAATTCCCCCCCCCCCCCCCGATTAAAAAAACGGCAAATTTAGAAAATTTGAAAAATATCAAAGTCATTTTCTCTTCAAAGCAATGTAATATTGAACAATTTGAGCCCCTCATATTCTCTTCATAGTATAAATTTTCAGTATATGTTAAAAAAATTTCGAGGGGTTGCTTTTTGGGAGAAATAACGTAGTTTAAAGTAGAGCAAAAATGGACTAAAAACCATACTTTGCGGCCGCTTAACAAAAGAAAGCAACAACCTCCAACCCAAATAACTATAGAGTCCTCATAACCAGACACTGTAGAATCAATAAATGTCAACATAATGTTGAGGTGATGCTTCTGTAAAAAAAACTACAGCTCACTGAAATGCGCCTTTCGGTCGTTTTACCAAAAAAGCGCTGCAAAACATCAAACTTTGGGAATTTTTACCGAGAGAACAAAAAATTTTGGGGGGCTAAAAACTTCAGAATGTTCATTTCTCATGACCTACTTTCACATTTAAAAAAAATGAGAAAAATCAAAAAATGTCACTGCCAAAATTTTCCTTTTTGTCTGATTTTCAAAATAATGCCTCTTTCCCATTGTTGCTAAAGCTAAGTGGGGAAAAAGTAGTCCATAGTGTCGTAACTATGACAGCCATCAGGGGAAAAGTGCGGAGAGTGGGAAATTAATTTTACTTTGAGCCGCCTCCTCTCGTCACACAGGGTATGGTTCGAGTTTCTTATGAGAAAAGAGGGAGAAAAAAAAAGGAAAGATTTTTTTTTTTTTTTTTTTGAAAAACACCAGATGGTTACTATTTTAATCCTTATAACTAGATATTTCCGGCTTACAAATTTAGATTTAATGGGGGGAAATTTGAATTTAAAGATCAAATTTTCCTCAAATCCAAAAAAATGCAAGTAAAATTAGTTAAATCATATTTCAGAGAAGCTACCTCCTCGTTTAACATTCGCTAGTATTTTCTATGGAACTACTTTCTAAATGGCAATACAGCAATCATGAAGTATTGAAATTAATATTGTTTTCCATTCATTTATTATTGATAGTTTTCTCTTTATTAGACTTTTCGTCGTCCACCTCTATCGCAACTCACACGTATCCCTGATTTGAAAGTGTAAGACATATTCTGCGCTAAAAATAGATGAAGTTTATAGTTTGGATTTGTACTTCTTGCAAATTATCAATCTCGAAACAAGCTGCCAATACTATCCTTTTCTTTAAACGACAATAGTAAGTCAAGGTAAACCGAAATCCAACTATTGTGTTTGAAGATGTTTCGTCATCAATGCACCAGATAATATCTTTCCAATTGCAAGACGTTGTGTCTTGATCTCTTTCCTTTATTAGCAAGTCGATATCATGAGATTTTTCAGAGATATACTGATGCGGCACGTGTTTGATATACCTGGAATGACTTCACATCACTATGGCTGGGTAATTGTAACAGATATGGAATTTTTAAGTTCAGGAAAAAGAACTTCGTATAATAGACAATTGAAAAAAAGCTCCTCAGCAAAAGAAGCACATTTGAATTTGGACATTCGAAATTCAAGAAACTAAAAACACTATTAAAGGAGAAAATACAGTAACAGTTTTAGCTTAAGCAACAACTTCTCACACGAAATTATATGCTTGACTATTTTCCAATCATCATGATAGATGTTTTTATTTTGTGGTTTCATTGTACAATATTTCATATGTTATTTGAAGAGAGTAGCTATTTACTTGCTATAGGTTCATTCAAAAGTCACGCAGTCCGTTTAAGAATACTTTGTTCTTCCGTTTATTTTAATCCCTAGTGGCATCTGCAAGAAGCCTTGTTCAGATATTGTACTATGCTCTCAATGTGGCATCCAGTCTTAGCGAACGGCCCAGATAATTTTAACCCCCAGTTTCCCACTACTTGGATTCTCATAATGCGAAACTACACTAGAAAGTTAGTTCGGTCGATAATTTCTGAGCCAAATAAGCATCCGAGGGACAGAAAGATGCGACAAGGGCACGGAAAATTTTATCACGCCTTGCCTCCAGAGCTGCGGAGCGGGGATCGGAGTCGTAGGGATAGAGGAGTCAGAATGGGTCATTTTTCCTCCGAGTCTGCAGCTCTTCCATGACTGCGGAGTAGGACTCGTGATCGTGGAGTCGGAGTTGGAGCCTTTCGATCCTGCAGCTCTGCTGACTACTGCACCACCCAGCCGGATTTTAGATACAATGCTTTGGCTAGTTGGCAACTTGATACTTTTTGGAATGTGACACACTTCTTTTATTTTCTTAAGTTTTTCAATACCAAGAACTTTCTTTTAGTTCCTATTTGTAATAGCGAAGCACGGGCATACAATTTCACAGCATGGGGTCTGGGGTGTGAATTACTGACATTGGTCTATTTTTGTGAATTAAAAACATAATTATAGAAAATAATGGTTTTTTTTTTTTTTTTTTTTTCGCTTCTTTCTTAGGGGTATTGGTATTAACAAGGGATTACAAAGATGCATCATGTTCTCGTAATTCTTGAATGTAACTTCCAACATTTCTTAGAGGTGAAATTAAATTTGCTTTTTTTTCCCTTTTTGATATGAATCTGAAAAACCGAAGAGAAACAGGAAAATTGTAGCTTTTAAATGCAATGCTGCCTAATTTTCTCTTTCAAATTGAATGGTTAATAAGGAAGCAGTTAACCCCGGCAACAACGAAATTGTATTTATGTTTTGAGTTCCAAATACAATTTATTACCAACGGGAAGTTATTCCTTTAAGTTTTACGTTCACGCCAGAATTAATAAGATAACATAAAATATATATTATGTAAGAAGCATGTTTGGTAGTTGTTTTTTCTTTCTCTTTCCACGCAGCGGAATAAAAGTGTAGTTTGGACTCTTTCAAAACTTAAAATGGCTTTAAAGGGAATTTTTAGTTTTAAAATTATTTCCCTTCTTTAAATGCTCCCATCGATTGACTGCCTTATATTTTATATAACTCTGTTTGTGGAAACGTATTTGCACAGACTGATATACAGATGAAGATGAGTATGGTTACAGAGGAAAAATGAAGTAGGAAACTAGAAAAAAAAATCTTTTTGTAAACAAAAACCGTCTTCATTTTTCATTTTTTAATAGTTATTTTCGCATATTTTATTGTTTTAATTACTACCTTTCTTTAGTTATAATAATTTCCTGTAATATAACCATAACCCAATTGTGACATCCAGAGACTGCAGTTTCGTCCCTCTTATGGGCTTCTTAGTCTAGAATAGTCAATAACCGAACTGGAAGCAGATCGTCTCTCATTGAAGCTGAGATTACGAACAGACTGATAGCTAAAATAAATTTGGCCAAACAGCTACAGTACGCAACCAGGAGAGTCCTAGTGTGCTAAATTTATTTTGTAACATTATTAGCTTCAATGAGAGACGATCTGAGCTCAGCTCCGTTCCTGTTAATTCTACTCTGATGAGTCCATAACGAGGCTAAAACCGCAGTGTCTGTTAGTCTTAACCCAGCTGTCGGTGTATTGCATGTATTTCTGCATTACCTTAGAATAAGAATATCTTAGTAATTCTTATATGAACTTTGAACTGTCACTGTTCTTTCAACAACTATTTCATTTCAGCGTAATGATTACTCTACCGAGAATGTTGAACAAAATGAAAAGCAAGTTGGTTACTTTCTTGGAATCAAGAGCAAAAATTGCGACATCAGGTTAGCATAACCAGTGTCACTGCTCGATTTTTCAAGAGAATCTTAGGGAGTCTACCGAATTTCGATTTTTGCTCCTCCAATAAACGTGACGTAATGGAGATCGGGTATAGTTGATACCTATTTAAGCAGCAGTTATTTATTACTATTTAAACGCAAAAAGAAAAAATACTTTAAATCGTAACTGAACTTGAAGTAAAATTACACTCTAATTAAGAACTCAATGCAAATAGAGAAATCAAATAAATAACAGTCGCTTTAAAAACAAAAATGTTAAATTTATACTTCAATGTTCATTTCACCGTTTATTTAGGACGAAAATAGTTTAATTACGAACCCCTGAGGAGCGGTTGCCCACTGGCTTTCGGAGCATATGTATGTATTTTATTGATTCCATTGGCGGCTGGTGGGCCAAAAAAGTGGGGGATCAAAGGAAACTTATGCGTGGGGGGGGGGCTAGGCTGCAACACCTCTGAAGCCTTCTTTTTTCCTTTTTAGAATTTTGTTATTTTACTGAATTTTAACACTAATGATTAAATGACCTATTTAAAAAATCGAAATACGGCCTCAAAAATCAAGACGGATGGCCACATCCGCCTTCCGATTCTAAGTTCCATTCTTATGAAATAACCTGAAAAGAGTCCATTTTTTTGGCAGATTTATTTTACTTTCGTAAAATAAATTAATCCAGTGAGTACAAAAGAATTTCAATCGATCATAAGTTTTTTACTCTGAAAAAAGTGAGGGGGCAATCTCTGGTGCGATTGCACATCCAGAGAGCCCAAGTGCACACTATATGATGGGAAAATGTACTTCAAATTCCTCTGCGCCATTGATATTCGGAGTTTAATGGCTGAAAATGAAATACTGCTTGCTTTATTCGAATCTCGCGATAGGCCTTTAAAAAACTTGAAGGTTTTTACGCAACCCCATTGGGAAGGGAAAGGATATTTTAGAATACATTTTTTTCTTATTCTAATGAAAGCTCTAAATGTTTTTAAAAACGAAGAGACTTTTGACGGGTATTCAAATCAGACGCAGCAAAACCCCAGCAGGTGTACCGCTAAAAGGTGGGGATTTAGTGGAGAAGAGTATTCAAATTAGACAGGTCCAGAAATATGCTAACCGTCCAACGTGCAAGACATTGCCAAATATATAATATGCATATTATTTAGCAAACCAGTTTCCCGCATCTTTGTCTAACCAAGCGGGATTGTTTTATACAATGTCCAACGCGAATTTCAGCTTATCAAAGACGAAGCACAATAAAATTCCTAAAATCTGGAAACTGACTTCAAACTAGGGCTTAGACAATTTCTTCAAAGCAAAAAGAATTTCTTCAAAGTTCGTGTGTTTTAATGAGATGAGGCTATTCACAAAGATGAGCGAAATATTTAATTTAACGAAAATGTATCTCTTGATTTTATCTCTCGTTCTAAAGAGAACACTCTCTTCAATCTTTTTGCTGTCCATACCTGATAAAATGAATAATAGGTGATTATTGAAATACCTTTCGCACGAAATGTATCTCAGGAGAAGGTGGGCACGATTTTACTCAAGTGAACAAATATAGATATGAAACTTCATCTGTTATCTACAATAAATATTTTGTTAAAGATTATTTAGCAACAATGCTATCCTAGGACGTCAATACGTGCAAAAAGTGAAAGGTATCTGAAATGCCAATCCTCTACGACAGTAGAACATGTGTCCCCCCTTTTTTTAATTTTTGGAAGCTCAACATAGTCAATAAACTAGTTGTTATTATCGATTGCATGCAGGCGTTTCGAAAGTAAAAGAGCCTTTATCTTAACGTGAAAGTGAAACTAAGAAGTAAATATCCATTTTTCATTCGTTTAAGTAGGGAACGGGTCCCAACTTTACAAAGACTAGCTCCTGGAATATGCCATCCTGGCGCACGGGCCCGCAATTGAATTCTTATTACTGTGCTGTTAGAAAAAAAGTTCCAATCATAAATCACTTTTCGTCATTTCAACGTCTTTATAGGACAAGCTTGATCTAGTTAGAGATTTCAAGAACCCGACAGAGTGGCTAAGGGGGGACATTGCTTGGGAACTGTTTTTTAATATGTGCTTTTAAATGGCTGTTACAAGCTTTCCGAAGAGCATTTATGGATTTATTTTGTATATTGTGACAAAGTCACACAAGTGAAGTTTTTTTTCTTTCTTAGCCGAAACGAAGAAAAAATTATTTCAAGAGTGTCACTCTTTTATTTAAAAGTGTTGTTCGTTGATTATAAAATGCTGAAAGCTCATCCTCCTCGATGTAACTAGATAAATATTTGACTAATAGGTATTTCCATTTTTTTCCTTCTAAAAATTAATTTTTGGCAAACTAAATTGTTGTTTAAAATTTTATATGTTTTCTAATTACATTTTCTTAGAGAACATAAAAAGTATTGAATATTTGAAAATAGATATGTAATACTGCAGTCCATATTATTATTGTTTTTTTTTTTTTTCATTTGTGACAGAAATAAACAAAAAAAGTAAAGCTTTCTTTGTTCAAAACACTAAAAATTATGCAAATTATTCCAGTCATCATTCAAGCGTTCAAACGTTAGTTTTATAAGATGTGATTTTTTTATGAATAGTCCAATGATCTTTTTATTTTTGACCGAAATTTTTTTTCTGTTTTTAAAATTATTTTTATTGTGAGATTCAAGCAGAAAGTTGATTTAAAAAAAAAATTAAGAGTTATACGAGCTGTACCAGCTCGGCTTCAGCTATGCTTATGCTTTAAAGTTAAAAAAAAAAAAAAAGTTCTTAAAGCAAATGCACATTTCCCTTCTCATTCCGATAAAAAAAGTAAAATTATCTTTCGTTAGTTAAGATGAGCACACATGCTCCAAGCAGATCCCAATTAAGTTATTGGAAAAATCCTGTTGAAATGACAAGAACTATCCGTCAAAAGTCATTCTTCCACAGAAAATAGCGCGTCTAATTTAAATACGCGTAAAATCATTCAAAACTACTGTAGTTGAACGTTTAAAGTGAAAGAATAAAACAGTAACTTGCATCATCCAATCCCCGTCCCCTAAAAAAAATTAAAAAAAAAATTAACATTCTATTTATACATGTAAAAAAGTAGATGGTAAAATAAAATTCTAGCGAATGAGTTTTATTGACCAAGCAGCGAAAGATCACGTGGCGTGTTATCTATCAATCGTAAAGAGAATAGATTTCCACAAATGTCGGCTACAATAAACAAACTTGATTGCTTAATTAGAATCGTGGGAAAATAACTCAACATAAAGAAGAAACAATTTAAGGTAATATTTAGAGAACAATAACAAAATAAAAATCCGTACTTCTTATAGGAAAAAAAGAATTCAATAAAAAATACTTTCACTAAACTACACGCCCAGTTGGAAAAAGAATCATAGCTTTTATGAAAAAACGCTTTTAAGGTATGAAAAAGTATTTTCATTCAGACTCTAATTTCGAGGCAGTTGCTAAATTTTACTTATAAATTATAAATTAAATATTGCCAATACTAATATTTTAAAAATTACTATATTTGAAATTGTTTTCTTAACTTTTATTTTTAGTAGTAATTTTATGTAACCAGAAGAATGCACAGATTTTTAGAGGTGATTATTGTAGCAAATTATCTTCTTGAAAATAGGTACAAAAATAAAGACCTGCAACTAGTTTTTTTTGCACATAAGCAAATAAAATATAATTTAAAAAAAAAATGATTTTTTTTAACTGGAAAATGTTACTCATCTTTGAGAATAAATTATTGATTGCTTGATAAGTATACATGCAAAAGTTTCAAGAAATTTTACTTATATTGAAAATAAATAAATAAATAAATAAACGGTTATATGAAGGCGACAAATGTGATGTTATTGTTTGAAAAATTAGCACAGCACACATTAAAGCTCTGTGAATAAATTTCCTCGAAATCGGATTCATTCCTAATAGTTGTTTCACATTTCCATACATTCTGTTTTCATCTGCCTATAACGCCTTACATGTTACATGAAACTTAAACCTTCTGATTCACTTTGTTTTGGAGTGAAAAAATGTAAATATTAAACTAACTTATTTAATTTTTAAACTTGCCCTAGTTACAGTCCACGGATAATAGGAAAAATCAAAAAGGAGTCCACAGAACAAAAACGTTTAGGAAGGGGGCCCATCCCCCACAATCCAAATAGCGCAAAGCCCTCCTCCCCATTTTTTCACAACCCTCTTGTGCTTTTCCCCCATCTCTTTTTTATTTATTTGTTAATTCTTTAATATTATTTATTTATTTTTTTTTCAAATTGTAATTATTTTTTTTTATATATTATTAATTTTTTAAAAGTTTGAATTATGCGCAGAATAGAATCGCTTTTTTTTCCCTTCCAGACATTCTAAGCACACACACACGCACACGCACACAAAAAAAAAAAAAAAAAAAAAAAAATTATAATTAATAAAAATAATAATAAAAAAATAAAAGAAGTAATTTAAATTCAAAAAATAAATTAATAAATACTTTAAATAAATAAATAAATTAGTTTAAAAAATCCCCCACAAATTTTGATGGCGCAGCTTGCGCCATAATTTCCCCTTCCCCCACTACGTTTAGGAATCTCTGCTTTAAAGAAAACTAGAAGCTTTTTATTTTATAACAGCAACCACGAATGAATTTATAGAAACGCAAAAAGTGGCTAAGCTCCTAGTCTGGGAACATTTAAACAATAATAAAACAAAAGTTAATATGACTTTAAATAGGAATCCCTCCTCTATAGATCCTCAGTCTTAAATATGCCTTTTATCTTGTTTTGGTAGTGGGAACTTGGAACAGTTTACCGGAAGAGGCGGTAAGGAGCAATGGAGTAGATCAAGAGGGCCATTGATCTTCATTGGGGTCTTTAAATTGACTAGGACCAGCCCAGTTGGGCCCAGAGCCTGCTGCTGGTCGTCGCATTTGTATTTGTATTTGTATCTCTGAGAACTGATTACATGTTCTCTCTTCTGTTCCAGCAAAACTCTTGACATGCGTTAGCTTAGCAATATCAAAAATTACAAGCGGATTAAAGTTTTACTAATGTTGTTTATGAACGAACGGGATGAAGTGAATACTTCATCGAAAATACATATACGAACAAACGAGTTTAATAAAATGAAAGGTTAAATAAGTGTTACAAAAGAGAGAATTTCAAATTAAGAGGGAAATGCAATTATTTCATGATATAGTATATACGGACCAGTGAATGAACACCTCGTACTTTTCCTAAAAAAGAAGGTTTTGAAGCATTTTTCTTAGATGAATTAGCGGAACTAAGTCCTTTCTACACATTTACCTAAAGAAAATGCTGCATTTGTTCCCTAGTATGAGTGTTCATTCACTGGGTCTGGGTACATTTTTTGTTTTAACCCCCCATAAAACTTGATGCAGAACCATAAAAGCTCTCCCAACTTTTTTTTAAAATACAGCGTATATCATCTGAAGTGTTTTTACTGTTATGTGGCAAATGGTACTATTTTTTCCGACGCTATGAATTTTTGAAATTGGAAATTTGCTTATGTGTTCATTCACTGGTCTGTCTACCCTATGTATTTTAAAGGGAAGAAGGAAGAACAAGCAGAATATTTTTTTATTATAAGGTATAAACCAATAAAAATTTAGCGTTAAAAGCTCATTAAAAACATACGAATAAATGGATATGTTCAACTGAAGAAGAAATTACTCACATTTATAAGACGGATATGGACATTTTTATAAAATTTAGAATGTAAAAACTAAATATATAAAGTGGCTAAGCATGGACCCACAATTATGTTCGCGAAATAAATTTAAAATATGTTGCGAAGAGACAATGCACTAAAAGTCAC
Organism: Uloborus plumipes; assembly: GCA_038373865.1. Taxonomy (NCBI): domain Eukaryota; kingdom Metazoa; phylum Arthropoda; class Arachnida; order Araneae; family Uloboridae; genus Uloborus; species Uloborus plumipes. The sequence goes on along the minus strand of JAXGGA010004441.1, from coordinate 47,031 downwards.
TCAAAAGTTTACGTAAGAAATACAATCAACTGTGTTCGACATTTATTCAACAGTACATCGTGTTAAAATAAAGAAGTGAAAAAAATAACCTTACCTTACGCTTCAGCTGCCACGTCCTGTTCTGGTTCCAATTGTAGAATAAAAATTAAGGAGGCTTGTCACACAAGCCATGACTAGTAGTGGCGAAACGCAGGGGTGTAACAAGATTTTCGACCAATCAAAGGCTACGAAAAAAAACACCTTCTTTTTGAATGGCAGTAATAGAGAATTAAACATTTTTGTTTCTGTACACATTAATTTGGATAACAGATGGCGACACTTTACAAAATTATATGCAGTTCAATTTTTGTTCTCTTTTCTCCATCAGGGCAAGGAAAAAAAAAAAAAATCAAATTGTCTTGATGAAAAGGAGCCTTCAATTCTTTTTCGATATTATTTCTTTTCTCGCTACGAGTGGTAATGGAGGGTAATTTTCTACTTTGGTAAGTAATAAATAATTATTAAAGTTAGAACAACTGTGAGTTCTTTTGATGTGCCTCTGACAAGACAAATTGCCATAATTTAGTTAAAAATAATGATTTTGGAAAAGGTTTAAATTTTTATGAAACAAGAATAGAAATTAGTTGAGCAAGAAATATGACTGTTAAAATTTTTCACTTCATAAAAAATAACTTCTACATTTGATTTTCACTTGTTTTTGTCCAGACGTATGCTCAATAGATGGCAGCACAGCAAATAAGAAATATTTAAACAATTTTTTAAAATTTGTGAAGAAATGTTTATAAGCAAAATAAATATTTCAGAAAATAGATTCCAAATTGCAAACAAATTTTCCTTCTCCTGTCATTCTTTTTTGAGTGGAAAAATAAAAATTTCAATTAACAAGATTTTTGGTGCTTGTGCTATGATGATCGCAAAAATTTTTGGGAAGGGTAAAATTCTCTAATTGCGGAAAGAAATTCTAATTTTACCGAATGATAAAATACAAGCATGCACACATATCATACACACGTTTTAGAAGGAACATTAGGCGTCATTAAAAAACGGTTAAAAAAATAATTAGAAAATTAAGTTGAGTTTTAACATCCTGAATTGAAATTATATTTTTCGCAATCACGAATTGTGATAGGGCCCTACTCGTTGGGTTTCGTGTTTCCAGAAATGGCTACTGACCCCCAGAATCGACTTTATTTGCATCTGATCCACTCAACTGTATACAGTACACTTTAGACAAAAACAGAATCCAACAAAAGAGATCGGACGCAAAATCTCGAGAACACGATAGTCAATCAGTAAAGCTTATTCTGTCCTTCACTTGTAATTCATTAACACCTTGAACTAGAAATATACATCAATGCTATTTTTTTCAGCATACTTAATTTTATTTTAAATGTAAATTTCTCATGTAAATGTAACTTATATACATAATACAGGATCGTTCTTTACTAAAGATAAATTAGAAAGAGCGTTGCGGCTCGTGTATGTTGCATGCAGCGTTTTCAAGATTTCCTAAAAAAATTGCACAAGGTGCAAATTTTTTTAGACACAGGGCTTATAATAGGAGTATAACAAAATAACTAAAAAACTACTCTTAATGCTATATAAGATGTCCATGAGTCCGATACTCATGTTTTATACCGAAAAATATTTGAATTATTTTAAACAAACCCCTGGGGAAAAAATGCTTTTTGGTGATTTATTTATATTTTGGATTTTACAACCATCATGAGTATCGCAATTTTCTTTAAATGTTCATGGATTTGAACTTTTCATCTCTCTAGCTTCTCAGATGTAATGTAAATGACTGGGCACCCAGTGATGGGCAGGTTTGTATGGTATTGTATTGTATCGTCAATATCAGGAGTGCAATCGGTAATTTCAGCTACACCATCAATGGATTTTCAAAGTAGCATCTCTTTAAGACACCCCAGCCAGATTTTTTTTCCAATCATAAGTTTTATCTTTGGAAAATATGTATAAAAGGATTTAAAAAATGCAATTCTTTCTTTGCATTTAAGTTTTGTATGGGTATCTTTCTGAAGGACCTGATATATTGCTGTTTTTTTTTTTTTTTTTTCGCAGTTTTACTGGTACACGTGCTCATTTTTAGCTGTTTTTTCTATCATAGATGTGTATTTTTGCCATTAGCAAAAATATTTAAGATCCTTTCAAGCTAATGTATCCACAATATGCCATGTAAACTTAAGTGCATCAGTTATGGGCACAGATGACCATAATTGATTCTTTTGGCCATTCTTTATCAAGGGTCACTTTTCATAAGAACTAGCGAGAAAGTTGTCAGAAGCATTTTTTTTTTTTTTTGACACGCAGTGTTATTACTTGTTGGCTAATAATAAAATACCTATAAACGTATACGTTGTTCCGACATTAATGTTAACAATGGTATTTCTATCAAGAGCAAATATTAGTAAGGGGAAGGTGGGGTACCTTAGACATATTTTCACTTTTCAATTTTTTATTTCATAATTATTTGCCAAATCTAAATACAAATACCTTTTGTTAAAACTTTATGATTTTTTTCACAACATATAATTATCTTAAAAAATTATTTAACTTATTTCAATTAAATTTTTTGAAACAAAAATGGAATACGTTTAGTACCGAGGCACACCACCGGTGGTGTACCTTGGGTTATTGGATGGTGTACCTTGGACCAATGATTAACCGGTAAAACAAAACATGATTTACAGTGAAAACCTCACAATTTATGAATCAGTAAACCGCACATAAATTTAGAAATACATTTTTTGTTTGTTTCAAAGATAAATAAAAATTTAGATCTTATTATCTTGTTACGTTTCACGTTTTTAATAAAATGACAATAGATGCTCTAGTTTCTGTAAACCATACTAAATATTATTTTTAAGCTGCACTTATTTCTAACCACGATTGTAATTGGATAAGTAAATTACAAATGTTAACTTCTCGAGCTGCCTTTTTGATCCACCAGATAGTATTGGGTGTGGTAGTTTGAATGTATCCTTTTTGTCAACTTCATAAATGGTAGAATCTTTTCTTGCGAACTTCTAACAGTTTGGATCATTTTTCAGATATTTAACTTCATATCCACCATTAGCATTAGAAATATTCTCTGCAAGAAAATATTTGATACTTTACTTGCCAGCAAATTTCCCCTATACAAAAACACTAATCTGAATATTGATGCTATCTGGATTTTCTAGCTCATTAAAATTTTTCTCTGAAGTATTGGATTCCTCATATAAATCTTCAATATTCTCAAGTTCAGCCTCTGAAATATAATGAAGTTTTCTCTTAGCTAGCTTGGTACTTGGTAGGGGGTTTTACTGTCTTAGTTTGCTTTACTTTTTTCATTGCTTCCTTTTAGCCTTTTCTATTTCAAGACGATCTTTCCGAGATGTATCGGTCAAAGTACAAGACTTTCTTTTAGGTCTTCCCCTACGGGATTGTTTTTCAGTAGTGCCTTTGGATATGACCTTATTTCTTCTTGGGAGTGACTATGCTTGGAAAAAAACACACCAGTATGTTGACACACCAGTAAAATCATTTTTGTGTGTTATTTTCTTCTTGCATAGAGCGATCAGTGACATTTGATGGGAGGAAATCAAAATCTTCAAAAAATATTTTCATTCAGTAGATGCAAGCCATCCAAGACTGAAGTCCCTGGATGGAATAACCGAGTTGGCGGTGTATTGCACACATAAATGTAGTTAAGAATTCATCATTACCATATTCATCATTACCATAAATATGCAGTTGCAAAAAGCTGCATATTAAGCTTATAATTTAAGTTAAAATCTTTAAATTTTGGAAGGAAGCATTTCACTTGAATTTTAAAAGGCGTCTCAACAAACTAGAGAACATGAAATTTTAGAAGTTGTAATAGCTATACACTGCAGAATTGTGTACCTTGGACCAGTCCAAGGTACACCACTTGTATTGGGTTCGAGGTACACCACTTGGTTATGGAAAACAAAGTAGCTGACAATTATGTTACAGTTCGGATTAACTTTGTTTCAAGCACACTATTACACAGCTAAAACATGACTGTATAAAGCATGACCCTCATTTCAGAGTAAACAATTTATGTTTCAGAATAAAGGTACATAAAAGTATCTGGAAAAATTTACTTTTGAATGGTATTTTTCTTTTTTCTACTATACTTTAATCAGATAAGCTGCCCTTAAAAAAAGAACTTGACCTTTAGTGGCAAATGCTTTAACTACATATATTGCGATTCAACTATTTTAATGAGCAGAGTTATAACCAGCCTAGGTCCAAGGTACACATATGTCCGAGGTACACCACTTACCCCTATTACATATATGGTTCGATAATTAAATGGGGAAAACTGTTGCATATTAACGTACTTAATATGAAGGGGAAAAAACTTAAAAAAATATCTGTGATAGTGAGCTGATTTTGTAGTTTAAGGGAATAAAATAAACTTTCTGAATCCCCTCACTATCCGTTAATTATTTTCTTTTTTATGAAAGGACAAACTTTTTGGGAAAAAATAAATGTGTCATCAGTAGTCTCAGAATTGATAGGAAAATTAAAATTATTGAAAATAATTTAGAAAACTCGAACTGTTAGGACAGCTTGATAACAAGTTGTTCAATTCAAAAGCTCAGTTTAAAAGATGGGACTTGGACACAGTCTCTGAATTCACCTGTGTAAATCAGTTTCTCAATATACTATGTTTTGTAAAAGATTTCTGTATTATTTTCTAGATGGCGCCACTATTTCTCAAAATGTTTGTGATTTTAAGGTTTTTTATTTAAGAAGCTTTTTTGTAATTTATTCATATAATACTTATTTTTTGAATTGAAATTGACGAAAAATAAAAGTTCAAAATTTCAGGAAAAATACAACTTATGCTCACAAATTCATTATTATTATTATTATTGGGATATACGGATGAATGAATATCCTGCTTATACGAATAAAACATTCCGGAACCGAATATTTCCCATGCCATAGACGCAATGTTAAAGATCCCTGCTTGAACAAATACCCCGCTTAATCGAATAATATTTATCAGTACTCGTTTAAGCGGGGCAAACAGTATTAGCCTTTGAAAAACCATTTTAGTTTACTTATTTCATTGCAGAATAAAATTCTTTCCAATAAATTCTAAAAATACTGAGATTTTCCAATAAATTTGTTGATAAATTGCCAACCTAGCTGCCCATTTTGTCTCCAAACCGCTTTTGTAGAAATGATTAGCGAAAGTAAATGAATGCTGTAAAAGTCGTTTCTCTGCCAGCGTCGTATCAATGCAGAGAAGCTAACGCATTTCCTCGCCTCGGAACAGAAAGTAGCGGATAATCTGGACTAGGATATAAACCAACAAAGACAAACATGAAATTGCATGAAAGAAAGAACGAAACATTTAAGAGTGTTCATTTCGAAGAGAAAGTGTCATTTTTTTCAGCAAGATTTGTGAAGCCCCAAACATTTCAAAACCTTTGAAAAAGTTCTCAAAATGGTAAACTATTACACATAACTCTCACTAAATGTATTGCGGGAGTACAAATGCTAAATTATATTGTAATATTGCATTCGAGCTGAAACGTAACATAAAGAATAAAACTTGCATTTTTGAAATACACACTTTCTGGAACATAATTTTTTTTCCGGATTCGAAATAAAAGCCCGAAACGTGTTTCTGATTTCTACGAAACTTGTTACGCGTGAAAAAAAAAAAAAAAAAAAAAAAAGGTAGGAGCATTTTATTGCAAAAAAAAAAAAAAAAGAAAAGAAACTTTTCATGCTCTTTCAAAAGTTAAAAAAGCACAACATAAATGTTTGGTTAAAAATGCTTTTTTTTCTGAGATATATTCTACTTCGACGAATTGCCAGTTACTGACCGTTTGGAGCAATATTTTTCAAGTTGAGTTTGCTTTTCTCAATGAAATGACAGGGGAAAAAATTGGATACTTTCCTAAGTGGAATTTTAAAATAAGGATTAAAATTATTTCGTGAGTCTTGGAAAGATTACTTTCTACCTACATAATCTAAAAAAGTACAAGTATGAGAAGCGCAAAACCCATTATAATATATTTTTAGTTTATCAAATGAGGTTAAACACATTTTTCTATAGACAACATAGAATTTTTCAATTATTTTCAGTTTGGTAATATTTTTTTTCTCCAGAGATGGTTTTATTGGGGACCCATGTTAAGACCAAATTATCTGTTTTGTTAAAACTGCTGGAAACATTATCAAAACATTACATTTACACTTCAAATTATTGTTTCTTATCTTTTACGAGCCACCGGTAACCAACTAAACAACAATTTAAAAAACCCAATAAAAATAATAACAATAACTAATTCAAAAAAGAAAATATAAAACACGAGCATGCTGTGGAGAAATCTCCGCAGCATTGTTGTGGAAAAACTCAAAAACATCTGTTTGTTAAAAGGAACATGTCTTGCTCAGCTGTTCCTTTGGAAATCACGAGCGTTTCCGAAAGGTCACAGTTCCTCCCCCCGGTAGCCCGCAAAGGAGATAGGGCAAGAAAAATAAGGGGTATCTCTCGCTGGATGGACAACACGTGCCTCCTGTCAAGGGGCCACGCGTATGAGCCAGGTGCAAAGCGACCAGCTGTTGGGATCGACGAACATCTGTCCATATCCAGTCACTTTACCCACCTTGTTTAGGGTACCTGCGAACCTGCGATTGCTACACTTGAGTCTACATTAGTGCAGGTTTCTTAAGTTTTTTTGCCCACGGATTGGTAAAAATGATTGGATGATTTCATACCTTTGAATTTCTTTCTTTCTTTTTTTTTTTTTGTTGTTGCAGTAAAAACTTTTACTAAGTTTAAAACTTTTTCTTTTATTTACTAAGTCTTGAAAAATTGTTGTAAGATTTTTATTATAATTTACTTACAGTAATTCAAAATGTAAAAGTAATTAAATTTTGAAATTATTATTCATAAGTAAATAAAACTTTGAGAAAAATGACAAACATTATTGTTATCATTTGCTATTATTATTATAAGCATCATCTTCATTTTTTAATACTACAATTTATTATTGTCATTGATTACTGTAATATTATTCTTGTTATCATTATTATTTTATTATAATTATTTATATATTAGAATTATAATTATTTTATTATAATTATTTATATATTACTATTATTATTATTTTATTATAATTATTTATATATTACTATTATTATTATTTTATTCTAATTATTTTATTATAGTTGTTTATATATTAATATTATTATTATTTTATTATAATTATTCATATATTACTATTATTATTATTTTATAAAAATTTATTATTTATTATTTTATTCATTATTATTATAACTTATTTATTTTTTTCTTATTTATTATTATTATTATTATTATTATTATTATTATTATTATTATTATTATTATTATTTATTTATTTATTTAGTATTATTATTATTGTTTAATATTGTTATTATTACTTAATATTATTATTATTTATTATTATTATTAGAATTATTATTGATTAAGGAACATTATTCAACGCGGACAAGGTAAAAATATTCGAGGACTGGGTAAAATTTCGCGTTGATGGATGCCAGACCACAGGTTGAGAACAGTGTTTGGAAAAACTACATTTATTTTGTAGCGAACTACAACTACAACTACTTTGTTATAAATGTAGTTAACTACAACTACAACTACTTGTTTTTAAATGTAGCGAATACAAACTACTCGTACTTTTAAATTGTAGTCGCTACTTCGCTACTTTTTAAAAAATTAAAAAAAAAAGCATACACCATTTGAGGACTGACCAAAAAATTCGAAAAGTGGTTTACATTAAATTAACTCATTTGAATATGGAATAGATCTAGGAATTGTTTTTGAATTTATTTGTTACTTTTCCTTTTTGTTCGTTTTTTTTTTTTTTTTTTTTGCTAAAATTTGTCCTTTTTAGATTTTTTAAACAATTTTTACGAATATTCGCCGCAAGAAAGGATTCAAAAGTTAAAAGATTGAACGAATTCAACCTTCATTTTTTTTTAAATATCTTCCAGGGAATTTTTAGAAACATGAAATTATATTGAAGGATTATAAAAATTATGATGCCAAATAAACCAATGACATCAAACAGACAGAATGTATTTCGTCAAAATGATGTATTTAAGGATCAGCTCGAAGTTTTATAATTCTTATTTCTCATTGCGTCTGCTGCAGTACACGGGCAAGATTTGCACCAGTCAGAGTCAATTAAACCTTGTTTTTTTTTCTTTCGTTCTCTTTTTTTTTCCTTTTTTTTTTTCATTTATTTATTTATTTTTTTAATTTAAAAGTAGTTTCCAGAAATCGCTACAAACTACTATTTTTTTGTATCGCGCTACTCACTACTCTACTTTTTTTTATAAAAAGTACTGCGCTACACTACAAACTACTAAAAAATGTAGCTACTACAGTAGTTTCGCTACTTGTAGCGCGCTACTTCCGATCACTGATTGAGAATGACTGCTCTAATGCGCAGAGCATGGTGAGAAAATCTCAGATGATATTCATCCAGAACTACACGAGGTTTGTTAATTACTGTACTATTTTTTATTCGTCAAATGTCTTGCTTTCGTTCGAGCTCTGGAAGATATATTGGTAGATCAAGATTGATCTCTGAAGTAACGGGAAGCTCAGTCTCATCTTGGGGGCACCCTACATTTTGTTTGGGGATTTTTTCCTTAAATTCTACACACGGTGAAAGCAGACTCACTGATGCTAGAAACATGTATTATTTCCAAAAGTGGCCGAATAGAATTCAGATTAAAGTTTTTTCTCCATCTTCATCTGCTGACGAAGAGAATTTTTTTTCATCATACAACTTATGGTTCCTTTGAAATTCTACTGTCAGTTCTGTACCTCAGAACCAGACTAACGTAAGTCCATTTTCGTCATTTTTCGGTAGAGGGGAAAAACGATTGTCGAATACATCGTTTTTCCCCCTCTACTGAAAAATGACGAAAATGGACTTACGTTAGTCTGGTTCTGAGGTACAGAGTTGTTGAACCATAACTGTAGTGAAGCAATATTCTAGTGATTTTTGAGTTTCAATGACAGAAAATTACAAAAGCAAATTTTCTCTTGTTTCGGTAATCTTTCTCAAAGAAAAAAAAAACATTTTAAAACAGAAAGTGGAATTTTTAATCGAAGTTTTGAAGTTTTTTTGGGCCTTCAGAAAATTCTGAATTGAAGCTCATGTTTCCCGAGTCTTTTCAGTTATCCGGCCCTGCATATTGTCAAATTCATACTACTCCGATTCCCAGCCGGGCTCTTATTAAGTCACGGGCGCCTTGTTTCTGAGTAGGCTGACATAACCTCTCGTCAGCCCTGGTTACTAGAGTGTAGTTGTGTGGAATCTTCTTCAATAAATTGAGTTTTATTCTTTTGTCATTGTTTGGCTTTTTCTTTCTAGGAAAAGAAAGCTTAAAGAAAATAGAAACAAAATCTCGCAATCTGGTTAACACTAACTCGTATTTTAAGTTAATTATTTTATGTATTTAGTTTCTAAAACTGAACGATTTATAATTTTGAGACAAACTGTTCTAACTATCAGTACTTTCGTATTGAACTAGAGAACTGACTTAGGCAGGGATTCAAGTGAAACAGGCAATCGCAAATTACAATCGCGACTGGAAATGAATTACATTAGAACGTTTCTTGATAAAAACATCGTGACGTCAGTGTGACGTTTGCCTATGAAAAACGAGCTAGATAAAACGTCACAGCCTACTTGGCGAATAAGAGGAGATCGCTGAATGCTTGTGAGCTCTTATTGGCTCCACCCGTAGTGACGTGATGCCAATTTAAGTTGATGATAATGTAGTTCACTTCCAGTAGCGATTGCAATTCGAAGCGATCGCAGTGATGTTTCACTTGAATCTCTGCCTTAAAGTATAAAACAATTATCTTCAATCAAATTATTACAACGATTGCATTTTGCTGAACAAAAAAAAAAGGGGGGGGGGGCACTGTTTGAATAAATTTAAGCTCTCTTAGATTTGCATTTGATTTGAAAGTATTTAAAAAGCAACAGATTAAATGGCATTTAAAAATAAATAACGAGCTCTGATAGTTCTATTATTCGTACACTCCATGCAACGACGTGAAGCATTCTAATTTGTCACTCAGAGCTCACTTCATTCGTTCTCTTCTGTAATCTCTTTTATTCCTCCTCTACTAAAGTCTTTGTTGAATTTTTATTTGCTTTTTTAAATATTTTTTTAATCACTCGGCGCCGTGGAAATCGGGGTCAGTCGACGTCACAAGCTTTAAGTCATCGAAAAGCAATCAAAGAGGAAACGCACAAAGCATCCATCTATGGCGATGCCAGCGCCCCCGCTCAATGTATGGGAGAAAGTGGAATTCTAAAAATATAATCCATAAGTGGCTAATCTAGAAAAGCAAATATTCAAGAGGTCGATGGAATGGAGGAGGTTTTGGAGTGGAACAATGGTTATGACTTTTCTTCTGTTGAATGTTCTTTCTTTGAATGAAAAAAGAAAAAGAAAACTTGAAACGTTGGAGAATGAAATGCGACTAACATTTACTAAATGAAAGTTATTTATAGCAATACAAATATTGGGTAAAGTGGCTACTGGAGAGTACTTTTATCATGTGATCAATGCTGAAAAAAATGGTCAATTATTCTGTTGACAATTCTGGACTTTGAGTTGGAATATCCCCGTTCTTCCGCGTTTCTTTTCAGATCGACTAAAAAAAAAAGGGCGACATTTCTTGAAAAATGTTGATGCTCCCTGTGAACTTTTTTTTTTTTGATATTACAGGTTGTGTGCATTCAATACCGAGCCTCTGATTATCTCAAACTCAAACACCATCATCCAAACGCTTCTAAATGACGATATTGCTATTTTCCCACACATTTCCGTTTCCTTGTAGTGTAAAGTCGGTTCCAAGAATCCTTCAAAGCCTGAAACACAAGCATGCAGTTCCCCATAATAACACATTGTCAAATAACTTCGGATTTGTTTATGTGCGATGTCTTTATGGTTTATTGAGAGCAGCTTGGTTATTTATTACTTAAAAGCTCACCAAGTGTAAATAAAACTGTTCGACCGTAAATTCTCGAAATCGTGTTTGCTTTGCGGTTTACTTAAATAAGAAGGATTATACGTACTTATTGTATAGCCCAAAATTATTCTTTTGCTGTGAAACAACCAAACTCGGTTTTTCTTTCTGATAATTAATGCATGAGGTGACCATACGTCCTGTTCTGAACGGGACAGTCCAGTTTTGAAAAAGGCCGTCCCGTTACCCCCAAACACTGCTTTGGGACGCTGAAATGTCTCGTTTTCTGTAAGAGAAGAAAATGAACCTTTCAGGTGGATTTGGGGAAGATGCGATATCCGTGCTTCACCCTCAAGCATCAACAAAAGCAGCTAGCCAGTCAGTTAGAAGGGAGGAGCGTGAACATTGAGAGCATAAATAAATTGGTTTTGATTAACCATAGGTTTAAATAGTATTTTTAGTTGATTGTCATTGTTACCGCTTTGATAAGTACCCGAAATAGTCTTAGATGTCTTTGGCTAAGACGCCGTATTTTCGTTTGAGGAAGATGCCGTAGCTTTTAAACACACTCTAGAGAAAATAATGATACTCCCCGAAACACAGACATAGAAAACTACACCAAACCGTCGGAAAAAAGAGATTCCATTAAACATATTACAAGCAGCAGTTGGCGCCAAAACATCGCGTATGGCATGGAAGGGTTTTGCAATCATTTATTTTCGGTAGTAAATTTTTTTTTCCAAAGCAAAACCTATTTTTTTTTACCTCTCACAAGGGTCCATATTTTGTGGATAAATTGGATTTTTAAACATAAAATCATTACCATATTTTATATAAAATAAATGCAAAAACTACGCGTTTTTCCTCAATCGACCTTAGTAACGAAAGTTTTAAAAAAGAGACTCAATCACTGGCAACAATTTGAATCATGAGAGCTTTCTAAAATCATCGTTATAATTGAATACATTTTATATTTTATACAGTATACTGACACCAAGATCATGATATCCAGAGACTGCACTTCCGTTTTTGTTGTGGACACATCAGCCAGGAATAGTGACCGAGCTATTAAAGGCAGATGTTGCCTCATTGAAGTTGAGAGTACAGGTCTAACAAACCACAACTTACTGCTTATTTCATTTTATATTTGTCTCTACCTAAAGTTTAGTTGAACGAGTTTTTTCTCTTATTAATTAAATGCACCTGTCAAAGTAGTACCAAAGTAATCGTAAGAAATCCTTCCAAGAAATGGTATAGGAATCCAGGAATCATTTTTAATGGAATGGACACTAAATATATAAAAGCGAATTTGTACTTCAGGAGAAAAAAAGCCATATAAATTCCCTTTTAACTTACTGTTTATTTCTGTTATTGTGTTATAAAATACAGAGCAGATGGAAATAGATTTTTATTCATATTATTGAAAAAGAAAAAAAAAAAGTTATGTGTCCCATTTTGTTGTGGAAAATATCTGGCCACCTTATGCATCTTATTTGACTTAAAATCCCAAGAGATATATATATCCAGCACAGGTTTGGGAATACAGGGTAAAGTACCTTCAGGGCAGTAAGAAAAAACACATACTCTTTTAAACGAACTCCCAAAGGATCGAGCGATGCGTTATTTACATAGGCAACTCATTAAATCTAAGCTAAAGTAGAAAAACACGACTCAGGGCGTCTTTCTATCTCACGCTCCATAAATTCATCAAGCAGTCTGGCTCCTTCTTTAACAGTGTTTGTTTTCACGGATAAAGTTCTCCCGATGGTGAGAAACTCTCCATCAACAATGAAGGGCCAGTGAAGAGGAATACCAGTGAAAGGGGGGGGGGTGGAATCTCGTTTATTAATAACGATAATCTGGCGCCAACGAGTGCTTCCGAGTACGAGCGATGAAAAAGAAGGCAAACCACGTGATTTCGGACTGCCAAACAAATCGGGCGTGATGATGCCTTGGCAAACTTTCACCGATGTGTTTATCTGGCGTGGTAAAATGTTTGTTAGCAAACCGTGAAAATGCAAACGGAACTGTGTCTGTGACCTTCTAGATTGTTGGTGGGGTAGCACATCGAATGTTTGCTTTTCGTGATTTTTTTTCCCCTGTTTTGTATCAGGAACAAGCAATTTGGCTCTTTGACAAAATTGTAACGAAGTAGAGAAAAAAGAATCCAGATCCTCTTTTGCGAAATTTGTGTAAGGATCCAAATGAGTGACTGTATTGGTTTTTAACAGTTTTTTTATGGTACTGGTGTTAGAGCAAGAGATACCTTTATTATAATATTCGTGATTTTTCAAAAATATTTCCTGTTATTATAAAAAAATAAAATTATTGCAATAATCATTTTAATTATTAATTGAGATCTACTGACCTCCAGTCCTTATTTAGTTTCCCTTTCCACTATGCAAATTTTGATTTTAAATGTTCAATGTAAATTGTGAAGTGCACGCTGGGCATAGTGGAATAGTTCATTTCCTTTGCTTATGCAATCATTTACTAATTCGCGTACATATTTCTTCATTTATTAATTTATTCATTCTTTTACTTATTAATGCACGTATTTCTTCATTCATTCCCTTAATTTCTTATTCATTCTCTATTTTATTCACTCATTTCTTTTGCTCATATATTACTTAATTCATTTATTTATTTATTCGTTTATTTTTTCATTAATAGTTTATTTATTCGTTTATTTACATACTCTCATTTGAGGAAAATTACTGTAACTCATCAAATAGAAAATCTTTCATTTCAAAAATATTGTATTTTTCACTTGCCGCGTTGTTTTTTTCAGGTGAAAAATTTCCACCTCTTTTTAAAGGTGCAAAATGACTGCCAAAAAATTAAAATTAATATTTCAACCATAGTTGTATTACAAAATACATTATTCCTTCTTAACTTACACTGATTTTTAGAACAAAGTTCCAATTAGTTCATTTTGAAACAGGTGCTTTATCTTAACTATTTCACTTTGCCCCACATTCCCCTACTATTCACATGAAAATTAAGTGTTTACGTGAGCAGCGCACAGTGAGTGAAAATCCTGGCCAAAAGTCGAAAATGTAAAGTATGGTCAATCTCACACTTCTATTCGTTTTCGGACAGCTGATAAGACACTACGTCATAATATACAACATAAAACCCCTTCCACTTTGATTAAGACCCATACGAATGCTTCAAACTCAGTCGATGTGGAATCTGCGCTGCTGTTTTCCTGGAAGCTTCGTTTGTTGCTTACATTCAATGCGCTGTATTCGGTGGCTTATTTCGAAATTATGTAAAAAACACTAATGAATATGGAAGACGAAGGTGTATAATTTAATATGATGTGCAATCCATGTAGAATTTGCTTTGGGAAATATTTTTTAATAGCGTTTTACACAACTTTAAAAAAATCGCTTTATTTTCAGTAAATTTTTTAAAAAGAAAGGTTTTTATATGGGTTCCGGGCATTTCCGGACGCAAGTTCGGGTATCAAAATAAAGCTTAAGGTTCCCTTAAAACGTATTTGAAAAAAAAAAAAGTTGCCCCTTTTTGCCCCATTTTGCTTAAAATAGGTTTAAACTGGATGAAGTAAATTTACGTTTTTTCTTTTGGGTTTGTTCATGTTCGTTTTTTTTTCAGGATCTTCTAGGAAGTTTATAGAAATCACAAACAAATCATTGTATGAGATAATTAAAAAGTGTCCGTCTAAAAATTAGACAAAAAAGTTATGCATTTGCAGAGTTTTGGGTCAAAAACTCCACTGAGGGGAAGCAGAAAATTTTTCGGTTTCTAGTGCTATATAACATTAATATGTGTAGGTAATTTTCCCTTATCTTTGGCGATTTATGTAAAAATTGCTTTGAGTTGAAATAAAAAAGGAACGGTTTAACGAATCTTTTCGAACTATAACCTTTGTTACTCCCTGAGAATGTACCTTTCATATGCCGAAAATGTTTTTCAAATAGGTACATGGTTTCGGAGATTATTTAAGATACAAAATCACCCTTCCTCTTTGTAATATTAGTAAAGATTTATTTTTGCAACGAAAAAGGATTCATTGAAACATCAAAATATTTGCCTGCTATTCTCGTGGCATTTTTTTCTTTTGTTCTAGGTTAATTTAGCATTTTTTGTAACCTAACGATTAGAAATTATAATCAAAATTTTTTCCTCATATTTAACATTTTTGACAGAATACTGGTATTATTGAACTACTTTTTTGGGAGGGGGGAGAGAGGAGGCAATGTACTAATTACATTCCGTCAAAGGAAAAAATACATCCATAAAGTACGCTTTCTTATTAGCTTTCGCTTCAAACAATTCCTCGTCAGCAGCTGGGCTCCGGAACAAACGTGAACCATGGCAAAACACTGTGAAAATTTTTCTTTAAGTTTTTTGAAAAAAAAAAAATCACTAAAAATCAATGAAGCAAGATAACTTCACCGTTTTTGCTTTAAATGAAGGTGAAATGTTTATATTGTATCCTTGAAAAGTTTCAGAGCAATAACATCATTAGATTCACGGATGCAGGAATTTTAATTTACATCGATTGATTAATTGAAAAACGTCGAAAAAGTGACCTGTCTTTGAAAATTCCTTAAAATTAGGTAAATTACGTTAGAGCTTCAAACAATTTAAACTTTTAAAGAGATTGAATTGCTCCAAATGGTGATGTATTTTTTTTCTTCCTACGTTCACTAGAAACCTTTTTACGGTCGTAAACTCGCAAAATTCTAAACCATGGATAAAAAATTAAATAACTTTTTTTCTAAATTAAATTTTAAAAATCGAGCTTCAAGTTACAACATCTGACCTTTTAGACAATTTGTTGACCAAGTTTCATAGCTGTACGATGGGTAGCTTTGCTGTACAACGCCCAAACGCACAGAAGGATATTCCCTTAGAAGAGCGAAAATTCCAAAATAGTTTTGGCAAGGATTTTCAGTCAAATACTCACTGTGCAGCGTTGCAAAACGAAATAAATATGAACGAAAAAACATTTCAGATAAATAAATTACTTAATGGAATAATAAATAAATAAATAAAAATTTAAAATATGTCTAAATAAATGAATAATTCGAATTTTGACAATTTTAGTTCAAATTATGCTTTCGCAAAACGAGTTGCGATAGGACCCTACTCCTGAACTTCAACTTTTCATTCAACTGTCTGCCAGAAATAGCGCAGTACACGGATGTTTTCTGGCCGAAGTTCACTGAAGAGAAGAAGTTGCGGTGGAATTGGTAGCTGCGTTATCCTATGAGGGATACCCCCTTAATCTGAAAGAGAAGGGAACGTTATTCGACTGCCAAGTAAAAGCAACAAGCAATCGTGCTAGTTTCAAAAAAAAAAAAAAAAAATGCCGGAGAAATTTTGCTGCAGAGCCAGTATAATTGTGATAAAAACACATTTACAGGGACATTTAGGCTGAGATGAATGAATATTGCATATCTGATTAAAAGTGCAAGCAATTGCGCAAAATAGCATCCGCTAAAGGTGGCAAGTAAGGGGGGTGTAAAACGCAGGAAAACTAGTTCAACGCAACTCCTAGTTCAACCACAACTTCAACTTTTCATTCAACTACCTTTCAGAAAAAGCACAGCACACGATGTTTTTGCCAGAAATTAACTGGAGAGTAGAAGTTGCGGCTGAATCGGGAGTTGCTTTGAACGAATGTCCCTGTGTGTGAAACCAGCTTAAGTTTAAAAGTGTTGTAATAATAAAGTAGTAAAGTACAACTATTAAAACAGGTAGAGTTACGTAAACAAACAATTTTTTTATTTAATTTCTTTTAAAATGAATACTTCGATTTACAGTAAGTAGACCCTCGTTTTACGCGGGAGTTAAGTTGACGAAAATGCGACTTAAATTAAAATAGTAATAGTGTTAAAACAGAGGCTAGGTTCCATAGATAATGAAAATACTTCATTTTAGTGATAGATAAATATATACTAAATTTTCGATACATATGCACAACCTACATAAAGAAAACATAAATTAACTTAGTGTTTACATATATATAAAAAAAGAGCTAGTTACGATAGTATTTTGGTAATCATAAATGCTTTCTCCATAGTTCTTTGTGGGGCAGCAACGCATTTATGATCACTTACGTCACTTGACGGGATCTTCCTTCACTTAGTAATCAGAAAGATCATTTGCTATTGTCAAGGCATTACTTAAGGGGCGATAGGGGGTGATGGGTTATTTAGAAGAGAAAACAGTAGTAATCAAAGGGTAAACCAGAATTGGAAGCATGTACGAAACCGGTTGTTCCGAGTTTAGACAATTAATCACAAGTTAAGAAAAAAAGAAATAAAGAAAACTAAATAAATTCAAGAGCTTCTTCCTTGCACCTCGGATAAACCTTAGGAAGTATTTTGTCATTCATTGTCAATTTTATGAATTTTCAGATTTTCAATTTATTTCCCCTTAAAATTTTAGTTTCAAGGACTTTAAGTCCCCCAGATTCCAGTGTAGAAAAGAAAATAATTTCTTAAAAAATTTACTTTTTTTTTTTTGAAAAGTACGTCGATGATCTCAGTTAAATATTACCCTTCACATGCCTATACCAGCTCGCTTTGTGAAAGAAAAAAAATAATGGTATTTTATTTTTTATTAATATTTTAAGTTTAAAAGTGATTGGTTATAATTGCTTTGTTGAGTACATTTTACTTCAAACTAAAGTTAGTTAGGGTCAGTAGGGGTAATTATGAACAAATTCTTACACTTTCGCAGACTAATTACTCTCTGGAGCACCATGTCCTATTAAAAAATCTGGACACCCATCAGAAACAACTATTAAATCCTCTGCTACACTGCGCGACCGTTTTTTTAATTTTTTTGCCTAATGGAAGTTTTTTAAAAATCCTTGTTCTTAATTACCTCAATTGTTCATAATTACCCCATAGTACATGGTGTAAATATAAACATGCTTTTCCCCTTGGCTTACCCTTTCTTTTCAGATAACTTCTTGACTTCATCAAAAAAAAAAAAAAAATGATATACCACGAAGGGATATCTGGCTTTCTTTCTAGATTTTTGTTGGAGTTCTGTTTTTTTAGAGAAATGTTCGAATACCTCTTCATGAAACTAATGAGCCAGTCATCACCTGGCTCTCTATCTTTAAATTGGACGTGCAACCCATTAGCCAAAGCAATGTCTTGAATAAGGCTTTTTAACTCTTCCTTGTCACAAGGAAACCCCATAGGAGGCCTAGCAATTAGACATTTTGCTAGAGTTAGCTCCACATAAGTTGGGATGTCTGTTGGGCGACCTGCTACCATCCTATCAATTTTGACTTTGCCCCTTTAATTCTGTAGTGCAAAACACTCAGAAAGATAGCGTAGGTGTCCACTGTCTTGCTGTATTTCATGCTCACAAGGGATAACTAAGGAAATGGCGGTCACAGTGTAGCCACATCAGCGAAAAAACATACCTAACTTAATAATGAAGATGTGAACTTCCAGTTGCTACTGCTATTTGGGTTCCTTCATTGCTTACAGAAGCGCTAATATCGTTTGTTCTGAATTACCCCATTTTCACAATTACCCCGCTTGACCCTACTTATATTTTTAATAATATCGATGTTCACTAGTGCCGACTTATGGTTTTTTCGAGGAAGAAAGGGGGTCTGGGGCGATAGATGTCATTCAGCCTCTAAGGGGGCAATGAGTTCAAAAAAGTTGGGAAACAGTGCTCTAGAACCAATCGCAAAAAATGTCTCCAGCGGCCTTTCAGGAGGTGTTCACCAAAGCCTATGAGGGGAAGGGGATGGACATTGGACACCCTTGGTTTTCTTGCACAGATACCCACCCTTGGGTTAAGACGGATACATATTTTGTTTTTTGAGTCTTGGGTCTGGGGAGATGACATACCCCCTCCCCCCCCCACCCTCTGCTTGAATGCGCCACTGCTTTACTCATATGTGTTATGATGCAAATTTTTGTGAGGAATCGTCTTTGATTTTAGTTTCACCACAAGGCCTCACACGAGGATAATTTATGCACTTTATTAAACTGTTTATTGATGGTCCACGCCCCAAATAAAACATAAAACAAAGGCGCGATTCAGTCATTGCGTTACGCAGATTATGAGATTCAGAACCATCTCTGTCTTCGCCATCTCTCAATAATATTTATCCGAGCGAAAACCCATCTCTTCACTCACCATCTGTCGCGTGCACCATCGAGATGACCTCAAGCAGTATCATCCTTTTCCATGGAAATCACGATCGATTCCTCCACAAAGGCTCCTTCCGTTCCCCTCCCTCTAAGCCGGCCCCAACCGGCGTGGGAAGAACGATCGGCAGGCGACGTCTGGCCCGGGACCACGAGGCACGCGCCGGTAAGACGCCTCCCCCTCCATCCCCTCTCCATCCTCTCTCTCTTTCAGCGATAATCCCCCTCTTCACTTCAGTCAGCTGTTGCATGCCGTAGCAGCAAGTTGCTCCATCCCTTCGCTCCGGAGAGGATTACTCTTCTGTTTCAACTGTCATCAGAGTGGATGGTGAGAGGCAGCCCTGTTGCTGCCATAGGGTCAGACTATTTAGGTGTGTGTGTGTGCTACTTATATTTATTGAACTAATTTATTTGAATTGTGGACTAGTATCATATCAGGACTTCCAAAATGATGCAAAAAGCGCCTCCTCCTTGCGTGAGGATACTAGTTCTGGGAGCTCAAGAAGTGGGAAAATCTGGTAAGTTTCTGTCTTTCCATTCTAGAATGAGCGCACAAGTGCAGCATGTTACAATTTTTCGTTCCATGTATATATTTAGAAACTTTTGTTTAGTTCTTTTGCACATGTGATCCATTTCTCATGCACTCTCTTAATTGAAGGGCAAGGGCAAGTGGATAAAGGGGATATGTGACAATTTTTGAAACTTACTTTTTACCATGGATGAAGGTGATAAGTCCATCAGTATCATGTCACAGAAATGGTTGGTAACTAAGAATATGACCGTTTTACCAGTTGAGAAGAAATCGTTAAAAAAAATGACACAACATATTTTTTTTAAAGCTTTCTCTAAAAATTAAAAAAAAAAATGTTACCTATCACCTTTATCCACTTGCTCCTTCAATTCTAAAAGTGATGTTAAAATCCTGTGTGATAATATTTTTTTCCAGAAGTGCTATGACAATTTTTCCCCATAGCTTTTTAAGTAAATGGATTTTTTGTGAATAGATGATTTGAATAAATGTAGCCTTTGTGAGATAACTTATTCATAAGCCCAGTGAAATAATAACATAAATCGCAACATGAATTATAGACACCTGTGCTAGGAGATTACAAGAAATCCGTACTGTAATGCAAGAGGGAGAGAGGTTATGGGGATGGCAAGCCAACTGATAAAAGTTAAGCCCATAAAACTTAGACTGTCATTGATTTTCCTACCAGTATTTGGCGCACAACAGACACGTGTTAGTAGCCAAATTAAAGGTTATTTCGTCAAGAACAGCGAAATTAACTTTTTTATAATATAAAAGGAGTTGGCTTTTTCTGCTATTTATTGCATATTTGTTTTTACTGAAACTTTTTTTTTTCTCTCTAAATGAATGTTTTAAAGTTACATGAAAATATTTTATCATCATATACATTTGTATGTTTTCATTCAATTAAAACATTGAATTGATTATTATTTTCAAACTTAATAAACAATGACATTCACATTCGCAGCAAGATTTTTTTCTTTCTCTTTTCCTCTTGGATCATCATGATTGCATAACTTATTGATACTTTGCCGATTATGAGAGAGTTAAAACAAGAACGTTTATTACCAGGAGTGATGCTCATTTTCTCGCAATTTTCTCATTCTTTTGTGTGAGAAAATAAAGTGGAACAGTTAGTTTCCTTCTTAAAAATATTTTTTCATAGTAATTTCTTGAATATACATTTCAAAATGTAAACAATTTTTTTCGTGATTAATGAATATGGGAAATAATGAACATATTCAAAAAAAAAAAAAAAAACCTGAGCACATTGTGTCACAGACTGGATAAATGCAGTGTATGTCCGTCTTTAAAAATACCTGCAGGAGTTAAATTAGTTTTTATTTATTTCGTTTTTTTTGGGGGGGGGGAGGGTTCTTAATTGTTAAGGAGAATATCACTACATATCTTCCTGGACTAGAAAATAAAACCTCATTGAAGAATTTAAACTCATCAACGTCCAGTTCTTATCATTTCCTTCGCTGCAGCCCATACAACAATAGAACATATCGCATTTTAAAAAAGCTTTGCATTGATGTTCATTTCGAGCATAGTTTTGCTGCAACTAAAAGAACTGATTCCAATCTTTGCCAAAATTTAAATGAGAAAAATATTTTTAAACCGATGATTGTCTCAATATGATTAATGACATTGATGAACTGGTGGATTAGTGAAACTAAGCAAACGGAGCACCGAGCACCAAAGAGTTGATGGAGCCGAGTTAAAAAGCATAGCAGGGTCGACGAAAGGCCATGTCGACCTATTCCGAAACTAGGGGACTGGCCCTTTAGGGGCCCCACCCGGAAACGGAGTAGTATAAATTAGGGTTGTTTAAAGGGGTGGATTTTTAGGGTTCAAACCTCCTTCCGAATTTTTTTATAACTGTTCCAAAAAATGCCTTTTATTCACTTTCTTTGCTAAAAAATTGTTGTTACGATTTCAGTTTTAATTTTCCTATCTATTTATCAGTTTCATTTGAAAAATTAAATTGTCAAAATTGAATTATTGTACAAATTAAGTGTTTTCTCTGCAGTATTTAATTTTATTGTTAATTGCAAACATCATTTCTTATAGAACAATAACAATATTTTTTTATTCGAATTTTGAATACCAATTTAAGAAGTATTACTTCAAGTGCAAGCATATTAGTAAACGCATCTATCATTTTGAGATTAATGGATTAATAGACATCACATATTTATTAGGGGCGAAGTTGTGTGGTGTACACATCAGAATTTTTTTTCTTCATTGAAAAGATACTTCTTTTTTTTTTTTTTTTTCAATTTCCATTTTTAATGCCGTGAAAGCGTCTATTGTAACTAAAGAAAACGAATAAAGAAAATAAAATCAATTCTTTTTGCTTATATAGATTTCACAAAAAATGTTGTTCCGTAAATCCCTCCCCGAAAAAGACGTCTGGTTACGGCCCTGGTATAAATATTATGGGGGAGGGTATCGTAATGAGAAAGTTTGAGATGCGATTTCCGGCTGAGAGGGAAAAAAAACAATCTCGCAGAAAAACAACCTTCCAGTTAAATACACCGGAGAATCTTCATTTTGCACGTATTGTGGCGAGGCGTGCGGGGGAAAAAAATCAGTCTAATAATTCTGCCAAAGAAGTTAGAAACTAAATTCTAAGAACTTATTTATATTCATTATTGTTTTACAAAATGTTTTCTAGGATATTTTTTTGTTCAAAGGGATAAATTATAAATACTCAGTGTCAGTTATTATAATTTTGATCAATATTATTTTTTGAATGAAGCATATTATACTATTTATGTTGATGCCTCTGGAAAATAGTTTCACATTATTTTTTAAGGACCATAGGACATATTTGTGCCCTAAGTTCGAAGTCTAAATTATTGAATACACACAATTTCTAAATTATACATTTTGCATGTTATTGAGGCATCAAAGTTTTGATATTGGCAGATGAATAAATAAATAAAGAATTATTTTTAAAGGTAACCTTTACTTTTTATATATTTTTTGGAACACCGTAAATGAAATACAACAGCTGTAAATATCGCAGTTATACTGTCAGGTCATGCTTCTGCTTTTATTCAAGTTCATTTTTAAATTGGAAATTTAATGTAAATAATGTCCTTAATTATCTAAATATTTTTGAGTTAAATAATAAATTAACCTGTTTCAAAAAAATCTTATAGTTTAGTTTTGCATGTCTAATGAACTATATAGACTCCTATAAGGGAACTTCTTTGTGCGTAGACGAAGTACATTTTTAAGAGGGAGATAATGTAGCAGTATTCTTTGATTATTAACCTTTCGTGTAGCAGACATTTTAAATTTCACGTTTGAAATATTTGTTTTGTTTTCCACAACTTAATCAAAGTTCTTAACATTGAATTATATTTATTCCACTATAATTATCTAAATATACTAAAATTTAATGAACATTTTAATCTTCTCTCATTTATTATATGCTGGGTTTTCTGAATTTTCTGCGAGGTTGCGTGTTCCACACGAACTGTTTTCTATTAGTTGATCAAAGAATTTTCGGCAAGAATCCCATTCTTAATTTTGCCCCTTCCAAGCAGAGTCATAGGATCATATAATAATGTCCCTGTTAAAGCGAATTCATTGGGATTGTTATTTAACAATAAACGTTTCACAAACGATTAAAGCTGTAAGTATGTCTCAGTGGTTTGCCAAGTCATTAGACAAAAGTCAAGGGGACTTTCCATATTTTTTCTTCCCTCTGTTACTTATTTAAATCGCTTCAAAAATAGTAAACTGCCAAAAATAAAGCACTTTCCTGTTACAAAACAGACAATCAGAGATGTAAAGAGTCAGGATTCAGGTGAATTTGCTGCCGCCAGAAGTTCAGTTTTTAGATATGGCTCTTTGACGTCATCGTTCCGGAAATCGTTCAACCTTGAATTCCCTCCGACGTCAAAAATGGCGCCCGAATTTTGCTCCTCTCTGCTACCGTTTGCAAAAAAAGAGCATTCCATCCGCCCGAAATATTACGAATGTATGCCCAAATGGAGTAAAAAGTTAAAATGTTCAATTGAATTTTGCCTTCATCGTCAGTAACGTGGATGCCAATTTTAGGTAATTCAGAATGGAGAAATTTTTCAATTCTTGGTTATCATTTTTCTCCATCCGCTCTATTAGTTTTTCTTTCATCATTTAGATGAAGTTAAAGAATTTTTACATTCCCAATTTATTCATCCTTTATGCCGTAAGCAAGAGCGCATGGAGGAAAAAAAAACTCTTGAAACAAACAAAAGATATCAAGAGTCAAAATAAATAGAACTTGCATTTCAGTTTTAACTGAAGGGGGAGCTCTTCGAAGACTTATCTTTTAAGGGAGCCAGGAGCGGTCCCCCCTTTCAACTCTAAAAATTTGGTGCATTTACATAAAAGTGAGCGTGGTTTTTGTTGGTCGGTGTAATTTTTATTCGTAAATACCCTCTCTCCTGAGAGAGTGAAATGACGGACCTGGCTCTGTGGTTCAGTATGCCCACTAGAACCCAATACTTTATTCGTTTGCCTGACGCCTCAAACAATTGGGACAAAGAACAAACCAGACTAGAACATAAATTTAAAACTATTAAGATTTTGTAAAGCATTACAAACAAACAGTTAAGCAGGCAAAACACCGCCAACTCGGTTATTTCGACCCATGGACTGCAGTTTCGTGCTAATTATGCACTCATGTTCCTGCCTTAGCCCTTGCTTAAGGGCGGTTACTCATTGCTTTAAAGATTTTAAACAGTTAAGCATTAAAAATTGAAATCCATTATTGCTTTTTAACATGCACATAATGCGTTTGGCACATTTTCTTTTTTTTCTTTTACGCATCATCTTTCTCTCTCTTTCTCTTTAGAAATTAGACGTCATTGTTGACGAATGTTCATCGAACATAAACCGATAGGTTAAAATTACTTCTGATTACTTTAATTTAAAAAACAGACATATAATTTCCTTGAAAAGGAAGTTTGGAACTAAATTACTTTACGTTTACCTTAAGTTTACAATAATAAACCAAATATTTCGGGGAGCGGCGTAGAGCACTGAGCGGGCTTATCAAAAATAACAAAATATAAATTTAAAAAATAAATGATCTGAACATTTATTTTAAAAAAAAACCTATATATATATCTCATAACTACCTATTTGCTTTCAAAGACATGAATAATGGATTTATTAATGTTTCTGTAGATATCATTAATAATCATTATTGCTCTTGATTCAATGAAGTAGCGCATTTACCACGTCGCAAGTGTGAGGGGGCCCCACGATAAAGGGGCCCTGAAAGGGATCCAAACAGGCACATGAAGAACATTTTACGTAGTTTTGCTCAGCTTTAAGGGACCCCAGAAGTTCATTGCGACGGGCCTGTTAATCTACAACTGTGCAAGTAAAACTTTTCATTGTTTGATGTTATAAGTCTTTCTTACTACAAATCACATCGAGATTGCTGGATAAAACAGAGCTAAGCACATTCAGTAAAAAAAGTTTCATGTTTCAAATACAAAGTTGAATGCCCTATTCTATTCATACCTCGTTAATAATCCTGGCACTAAAATTTTTTTAGTGTCGCAAATCAGTCCAAACCATACCGTTGTTTTTGCCTAGCTGTTGCGATTATGAGCTATAAAACATTAAGTCCCGGACCCTGACCCCACGCTTCCGAAAATATGCACACAACGACTCCTGCTGCCATTCCCGTTCTCCACAAAATGGAGATCATTCACCTTGCTAAGATCCCGGTGCAGAGGGACTTATATACATCCTCTGTCAGCAATACTTCTCAAACACGGAAGCTGTTGCATAAGCTCCGCCTCATTCCATCTCTGATGTTTGGGACACCTTCAAAAAGCCGAGAAGAAAAACAGCTTGGTGACACTCCATCCCCCCCCCCCACCCAGACACTTTGTTTTCCGTTAACAAGGACCTCCCGGGACGACCTTCGGATTTCCTTACACTGTTCAGAGCAACAAGAATCCGTTTTTAGCAAGGTTTGGTTCCGTAAACATGCATCTCAGCTAGATCGGTATCTATGTCTGCAGAAACTTACCAACCATATACAGTTGTTCATTTTCACTGAATATAAATCACGCATTCACCAAAATTTCAGTGTGCCTACTGATGATGTCACCTATCAGACATTGCCGAGTTCAATTTTTCCCGAAAATTCAACTGGTTCGTCACTTCAAAATGTTTCTGCGGTGGGAGCAAAGGGTATAATAATGTACTTAACACATTAATACATTTACCCATGAATTACTACATTATATTTTTAAAATCTAGAGGGAGGACATTGACATCCCCCGATCTCCTCAAATGACGGCCGGAGTATGAAATCTCAATTAATTCAAAAAGATTTCTAATTCTTCTTCTAAGATGAGACAAACTTTTGTTAGTGTTTGGAAACGACCGCTCTTTACAACTTTGCTTGATTTTGTGACTATGCTCTGTTAGATTTTTTTGATGGAGCGATGTTTTTTAGAGCACTGACTATTGTGAAATGTGCACTAGAAAAAGAAAAACATATGTTCCCCAGCTTGCTAAAATCAAGAAAACTTCATTAAACTAAGCGAAATCCTCATTCTTCCCATAAGATAGTTTTGATGTGAGGCAACTTATTTTAATGGTATTTAGTGGATACATTAGTTATGAAGCCCGATATATTTTTCAGAAACCAGAAGTGTTGAAGAGAACGTTAGCTCATTGTAAAATTGCTGAAAAAAATAGGAATTAAGGAAAACAGAAGTCGGGAAGGGGTAGAGAAAAATAGAACGTAACTTTCAACTCTTTTAACTAAAAAAGGCAAAAAAACAAAAAATGTTTCAAAAATGTAGACGGCTATTAATTACATATTTAGATCGTTCCTTTCCCAGGGCTGGTCAAGTGTTTCTCGGTGCTTTAGAAAACAATGCAATGGGTGGAAAGGCAGCTCCAGATGAGAATGCGTCTGGTCATGTGGATGTGGCGCCCACCTTGCGTCACGCGTCACAATGCGTCCGTTGTTTCCCGTTCCGCATTCTCGCGGGTATCGCGTGTCGGGCGCGGTCACGTGCTTTGTTGCGCACGCGATTTCTCTTGATGGCGACGCGCGAAAACGGAAACAAAGGATTTTCTGTTTTGATCTACTTTTACGGCTTAGTAGATTGTGGTTTTTCTGATTCGAAAATCAACTTAATAAATAAATGCGTTCTGGAATGCAAAAATGTATCGAATAAGTGATTATTCCGCTTAGTTCTTTGTACTTCTTTTTCTCCCAATAAAGCACTCTATAAAATGCCTAAATTAAGATTGCTCGAAATGGAACTGGATTCGACGCATTCTTAAAAATGAACTGACATGCAAAGAGGTTAGATCGGAAAATTTGGATATGTTTGCTTTTTGTGCGGCACTTGACTCTAATTAAAAAGAGTGGAGCTGTTTTTTTTCGTACGGTTTCCATGGCGACGGTGCAAAATTTCTGAACTTGATACGCCTGTTTTAAAGTAACAGAGTCATGACCGTCATTTCGAGTTTTTCCAGGAGGGGGGGGGGCAAAGGGTGTATACACAATATAAATTTTCCAAAAAAAATGACAAAAACCGCACTTACATACATGTAAATACATTGATTTC
The DNA here is from genome assembly GCA_038373865.1 of Uloborus plumipes. NCBI lineage: Eukaryota > Metazoa > Arthropoda > Arachnida > Araneae > Uloboridae > Uloborus > Uloborus plumipes. The sequence continues at coordinate 19,689 of JAXGGA010004441.1, read as the reverse complement.
CAAAAGTCAGGGGGGGGGGGAATTGGACCCCCCCCCACTGAACCCCGAAATAACGGGCCTGAACAGAGTATAGTTACCACGTGTAATTGAATTAGTATCAAATCGGCGTAGGGCATCCATTGAACTATTTACTATCATTCTACAAAACTATTCGGCATAAAATATTCTGAAGACGTTTTGTTCATCTACCTTTTTGATGTAAAGAGGAAACAAACGGAAGATAAAGTAGATTTTTTTTTCTTTTTTTGCAGACATTTCTCTTCAGAATATTCAGTATTTGTTGCAGATTTTTTCTTCAATTATAAAGCTTATTTCTATATGTTTAATGAACAAAATTAGAGCCAAAGTTGCGTGTATTAACTTTGAAAAATCTTCTTTAATGCGTAGAATAAAGAGCTAAGTTTTATCAGAAAAAATTTTCTATTATAAACTAATCCAGGGATTTCACATCAATGACTTCGAAATAGTTTTTACAGTCGAACTAAATAATGCAGAAAAAAAAATCCCCGTATATTATTACTTCAACAAATTATTTTTGGAGGTTTGAAATAATCCTTTTATGTTGAATTAATTTCTTAAAAAGCAACTCTAATCACTGACAACACGTTCATGTGTTCCGAACTTAATTTCAGGATACCAATCCGCGTTATCACTCTTTCATCAAAACGCAACTTTCCTTTCAAAAATTTACTGCCAATGTGAAAAACATAAGTATCACTTTCATTGTTTATCAACCCCCTTTCATTTGATACTCACCGGCTCTGAAAATCATTCCACCAGACAAAACCCCTTGCTTTCTCCAAATCGATTAGTGCGAGTTAGGTCTGCGGTTGAACCGGTTAAAACTGCTCCCGGTGACTTCCCAGCGACGATTATTTCGGGATGAGGAGGAATACCATTCATCCCCTTCTATTTCTGATGCTGACTCATGACGTCACACGCCCCCAAATGAGCATATCTGTCAATAGTGGATCCCATATTGTGTGACCCCCGGCATTTGAGAGTTCTGAAGAAATTAGTTTGTCACGACCAATTAGCGAAATGGCTCGGTTCGCGAATTGAAGGACTGATTGATTGAAATCCTTCATGCGAGGATAATTACTCAGGAGGACATCATTTATTAGTGGAATTCACGAATAAAATCACGATAATTGAGACCTTTTTTGTTTTTACTTGGAAAAAGTAGAATAACTTATTTTTCACTTTTGAAATAAAATTACATTAACAACTACGATAGTCATCTCATCTATTGTAGTCGGTAAGGTTGTTAAATTCTTGAATGAATAATTCACCATTTCTATGAGCAATTTTGCATTTTATTGCCGTAAAATTTAGTTATATTATACTGTAAAAACAACAGTATAATATTGGCAGCAGAGGTTCCAGCTTAAAACTAAAATGCACTGTAATAAGCTAAAATTATTAATTTTACAGATTATTACTGAGCAATTTTTACAGTAACTAAACTGTTCTAGAGGCTTCCAGTTTAAAACTAAAATGCACGGTAATAAACTAAAATTATCAATTTTACTGATTATTACTGTAAAATTAGCAATTTTTACAGTAATTAAACTGAAAAATTAGCAATTTTTAGCTTATTACTATAAAATTAGCTCTATTATACTGTAAAAGCAACATTCATTTTTTAGCATGAAGTATATCAAAAGAGCTTGCATGAAATAACCCCTCTCTCCTTCAAAAGTGAATCAATGTTTGTCTTTGGCACACTCGTTCCGCCGGCGAACTGAGAAAAATTTTTTTTTACTAAATAGCACTTTTAAAAGCGTCATAGTTCACCATGGTGAAACTAACAATATCCCTCCAAATACCATGTCAATTAGTTTACGTATCCTCGCTGTTTGATGTAGTAGTAAAACAACATCAAGATCCTATGAGAAGAACTGAGAAAGGTCCAATCGGTCTCATTTGGGTCAGGGATGGGCAAAAGTATTTATTGGAATAATTATGTAAAGCTGGAAGAGCGCCATGCCCTGTTTTTCTGCTGCAGGTACTGAATAACCCAATTCCGTATCTAAAGGTATTCCGGTAAGTATTATTTGTGAGCCATTCGTTACCCCTTTAAACCTCTTAGTGAACGTTTTTTCCCTCCTTTCCCGACACCGTTGGCGATGAAAGTCTTTAAGATGCTGTCAAAAGACCCTCTGTGTAACTTTATGGGATGTTATGAGGACGAGGTTACTGGCAGTCTGAGTGTAACCATGAAGTATATTTCGTCTGATGCCATTGACAATCATTGAGAGAAGAACAAACGATCGTTACACTTAAAAGTTCAAGATTCCTGCCCTTGGTCTGAAATTAAACTAAATTTAGATCTGTTATCTGTGATAGAAGTGCTCAATTGGAGCTCATTGTTTTATGTGCTTGATTTTTTTTTTTTTTGTCTCGATTTCGTTTTACTTAATAATAAAGACAACTTGAAACATTTTTAAAATACACATTTTTGTGAACAATTTTTTAAGTCCCTCGCTCATTTTACTCGACCACTAAAAATCTCCAATAAAAGTGTATTAACTTTTAGTGTTCATATTCTCCACTTCTATTCAAAGACTGACAAATTTTATTGATATTTCGAAAGTGTACTTTAATCCTTTACTTTGTAGTTGAGGTCCCACGAAAGATTTCATAAGAGGAGGGCACATTTTTCTGTTCTGAAGATGCCTGAACTTTTAGATATGTTTTCTTTCCAAGTTAACTGAATGCCAAATTTAATAAACCAGCAGCTGTTGTTCAAATGTAACATAAAAATATTACAAATTAGCACAACATTTCGACAAAAAAGTAATTATAATTACAAACAATAAAAATTATAAGAAGAAGAAAAACTGCTCTTGAGAAAAACCATTTGGGATTAAAAAATAATAAGTGTAATATTGAACCCAAAACAAAATATAAAACAAATACAAAATATTATTTGCCGAGTGCAAACTTTTTTCGTTTTTTAAATTTTTAATGGTCTGGTTTTGTCTGTGAGCGTCTGATTTGACAGTGAGAAAAACAGTTATTCACAGTTGTTTGATATTTTCATTATTTGCTCTTTTATTTGGAAAATGACTCGATAAATTTAGTTCTCTGTTGCATTTTGTAAAGAGAAAAAAAAAGAGAACAACGTAGTTTAATTTTTTCCTTTCAATTTGAATAATATTTAACGAATAAGCCATCTTAAAATTAGCTAATGTGCTACATTACATAAATCCAAAATGTCTTAACAAATTTATATGCTAAAATGAAATACATTGATGTTTTACAAGCGAGAATGTCGAATTTCGCTATATCCGTAATTTGACATTGAATGCAATTTTAAGTCTAATAGAGCATCAATTCATTTTATTGATCACTAAGCAGCAAAGCTTACTTACACATAAAATGTGCAACCATTTATAATTGGTGTTAACCAATTTGAACTTAGTTACACCAAGTGATTATATAAAATATTCGGATTGGTGAGTTATTTTACAAAACAAAGTAGTTTCACTATTGCTGTTCTGTTATAGAGTAATTTAAAATTAATGGTGAGGTTTCATTAATCCACCGATTTGGGAGTATTGTGCCTACATCTCTCTGATGGAGCTTTAATAAAATAGCGCGCTGCAAAGTTTCAATCGCTAGATTTCTCTGCGTGTTATCGTATGTGTATCACTTATTTATTACCCATCAGTTAGTCAAAATGACGATTAAGGTAGGACTGATTTGTACTTTAAGATTGGCCCCCTATGTCACCAGACCTAACACTATGATTTTTGCCTGTGGGGATACTTAAAGGATACTTATTTGTGCCCTCTTACCTGCTAATCTTTGTGAAATGAAAAATAGAATCTTCAATATCTTCTGTGACTACGTACATGCTACAACGTGCATAGCTGTAGTTTGAGTACAGGTGCGATATTCAGGGGTGCTCCAAACTAAAACTTTCAGGAGGGGGAAAATTATCAATTGCCGAATGAAGTTCCAATTTTACAGAATGATAAAATACAATTATGCATACATGTCGTATATGCATAATATTTAGTGAAAAAAAGCAGGTATTTTTAAAAAAATAATTCTAAAACCTAAAAAGAACAAGTAATCTCAATGTTGCAATATTGTCTTCAAATTGCCGAATCGTCGGCAAAACGTACCGAATACGGAAATTATTGGGAGGTCCCAGTGATCTCCCGTGACCTCCCATTGGAGCGCTCCTGGCGATATTGTTCAAACCTCAGAGGGAGCGCACATAAAACATTTTGAGAATGTGATTTAAGTTTGTATTTAAAAATTCTCTTTTGTACCAGAAAGAACTTAGGAATGGACGTTTGAAGCTGTTCTAATCTTTTTGAATCACACTGTACTGTACTTCAAGTTTTCAATGTCATATTTTGCGAAGAGTAATTTTTCCCGGACTTTCTTCGTAATAATATTTTAAAAGCGTTTCAAACTACGATAGAAGAACACTGGTTTTTTCGTGCTTTCTTTCCTCCGTTGCCAGAAAGCACGATTCTACGACTTGTATGAAGTATCGTTCTCTGGGGGATGGAGAAATGTGCGTTCTATTTCAGGAGCGCATTCCATCCACCTGCGTTGCTTGATCCCCGGCTTGAAGATGAATTCTTTTTCGTAAGAGCGAGGGCATCTGTCGTTATGAACAATCTTTAACTTTTCCGAGAAAAAGACAAAGAACGGAACTACCGGTGTGATCGATTATTATTTATACAATGTAATAATAGGATTTATTATGTGCTGGATTTTGCACGCTGGGGGAAAAATCGATTTTCAAGAACTGAGTGACATTTTGATGAAACATTACATTTGATCCACTAGCTTGTATTAAATTTAATTTCAAATATTAAATCAAAAGTTTCTTGAAAACTAAAATATACCTTCTTTTTCAGCTGTTACAGTACGATTTCTCACGCAAAGGTTTATTGGAGAATACAGTTCCCAGAAAGGTGAGAATTAAGCAAAGCTTTATTTAATTCTGCCTTCATATAATGTTTCATGTAAAACTTGAGTTATGTTTGAATGATTTATGTATTTTATTATTTAATTTTACTTTGAGGACTGTAGTTACTTTGCATGGCATATTCACCTTGTTAGCAATCCTTCGACTATTAAAATTTAACTGAACATAGGACTGACATAACAAAGTTCACCTAATTGGAAAAAAGTGATAAAAAATTAAAAAGAAATTCTTATGACTAGACCCACGAAGTATGCAATGGTAATATGCTAAACAAATCAGTGAGCACGAAATTTCTGTGTGTCCCACGGGTATAGGAGATTGGGGAAAATTTCCCTCTCCTTCAGCCTTATTTCTAAATTGTGGAATTAGAGATGTCTGGTGTGGTGGTTAAGCAAGTTATTGTCTAGTCTAGAAATCAAGCATTTTCAGGTACTATCATCTTTTTTCCCATGTATTGTACTATCCAGGGACAGGCAAACAATGAGCAACAGAAGGCAGAATGATGAAAGATAGACGATAGAGCGTTAAATAGGACAGCAGATAAGTGCGTGTAAAAAATCATATATTTTAAAAATTAGATTCATGTGATCGTTAAAGCTATAGTAGATTACTTAGCTAAGCAGAACCAATGATTAATGGATACTGTTTCCAGTCCCCATGGCATTCTACGTATGAAGTATATCAGGCTGTACAGGAATCCTATTACATTTTAGAGCGCAGAAATTTTAACTCTTACTGTTAAAAAATTACTAAGTTGTTTTCCAAAACGATGTTTACCAACTTTACAATGACGTCCTTTACTTTTCTTTTGTGTTTTATAGAAATGAGAGTAGGAAAGTAAGAGTCTTTTTTGTAGAAATAGTTTTTGCCTTAATAACAAGAGCAATTACTTGATAATATTAATGATGCTTTTCATTGTAGAAATCATTGATTTCATTTCTGTGCTACAAATAAATTCATTGCTTTTTATTTTTTCTATTCTGATCGAAAGCAATTAGTTTTTATCCATTTAAGCTGCTCCATTGTGAATCAAGTGATCTTTGACGCTTTGGAACGACGAATCGAGCTGGAACTTCTGGGGGCATAATTCGATAGCCCCAGTCTGTGCTTGTCAATAATAAAATTCTACTCCGCAACGATTTTTTTCTAGTCCTACATTCTTTTCATTTATTAAAAGGTTCTACAATTATACAGTAATTATCTTTAAATTCCCGAGTTTTGGCAACTTTCAAGTTCAACAACGATTCATTAATTTTCTGAGCCATTAAAAATGACTTACTCAAATACAAATTACAACTTTCATACGTGAAATAATGCTCAGTTTTGGCGATCGTTATCACATTCAGAGGTTCTGCAAAATGCAGTCATTAGCTCAAGTTAAGCCATGGAAAAATATTTACAGCTAGCAACTGGCATGAAAGCAAGCATGTCCTTCAGCAGCAGCTGTTGCCATTGTTGATTTCCTCCAAGATTAACTTTGATTTTTTCTCTTCTCATATAACTTTTTCAAAATTCCTTTCCGAGAAGGTAGGGAGGAAAATTAGAAGTCGAAAACCATTTCTTTCGACGCAGGAGTGGTACCAGGAGTTTTTATTTTTTTAAGAGAGCAAGTGTGCTTTTTTTTCTTTTTGGTAGATTTCGCGATTTGTCGTCGAGGTTAGAAAGTTTATAAATATCGTTTTTTTCGTTTGGAGAAGGATATGAATTACAGCTTGTCAGTGCTGCAATTCCGAGACAGAATACAACTGGCAGCTTCTCAGTAAAAAAAGGCTAAATTCACAGTTTAAAGAAAAATAGCTGAAGTGGCAATTAAGGATTACGAAGGTGGAAATCACAGAAGAAGTACAGCAAAGGAGCTATACACAATCGGTAAAACGTCAAAAATTCAAGACATATACACATAAAATATCTTTGTTCATGAAGTTGAAACTGCTCAGCTAAAAGCAAACACGTTTCCAAACATAAATTTAAGCGTCAAAGCTTTATTCATTTTTCAGGAAAGGAAAGAAAGCCATGGAGACTTTGATAATTATGGAAACATTTAACATGATAATTTACATTTACGATATTTGCATGGGAGTATCACATACTCTTTCAAAACAAATTGTTCAACATGAATTATCTATATGTTACTCAGTGGCTGTGAGAAAATTAGTTATTTCTTCGCTCTAGTTTTAGCACATAAAGCTGTGCAGAATAGTGCACGATCTACCGTATGTTTTAATTTTTTTCTGTTAATTTATTTGCTAGTTCTTGAAGTTTCAATGCTTTGAAACTGCAAAAAGAAGTCTAATACGTTTTTCAATTAGAAAAATTAGAGAAACAAGTAAGTAATGTTGCTAAGGAGACACATATAAATATGTTAAAAGAGATAGAGGATCTATAGCTACTATTACAGAGAAGAAATGAGATTGTTGGCTGCTCTTTAAGTTTTTCTCACTGCACACTCTCTTAAGTTATTTAGAAAAATATTTTTCATGGTGTTAAAAACTGAAACGAAATTCTAAAAAATATTTTTTCTTCCAGACCTCCTATACTGTTCTCAAACACAAGTCACTGGATCTCCGGTAGATGTCGAAATTCTGGATACGTCCAGGGACCAAGTAAGTACTTGCTATTTCATTCCAAATTGCGTTCTTAAAATCCATTGTGCGAACACTTAGCAACTATTTTTTAAGCTATCTTAACCTTATCCTTTAAAAGTTACTCCTTAAGGCCATTTCAAACTCACCTGATTAGTATTAGTATGATATAAAAGGATTCTGTTCACTTTGTGTTAAACTCGTGTTACAAAGCCTCTTTTGCATTCTATATCAACTATTCGTGTGATAGAGTAGACCAGTGGCGTACATAGCACCCCCGTGGCGCGGAGGGGGGGGGGGAGTTGGGGATGCACGAGGTTTAGGAGCGCATAAATCAGAAAAATAGCAATATGAATAACACGGGATTTTTGTAAAAAATAGTTTAATAGGGGGTAGGGGCGCACTTAAGTCTATGTATGCTACTGGAGTAGACGAATAACGTAATCTTCAATTCCTAGATGAACTCTTCAATTTCAGTGCATAATTCAGAGCCTTTTGCTTTATCTTTGTTATTATAAACTCTATTGTATAATGGCTTCAAAGTTTCAGCTTTAGCTTCCTATAATTTCTTAAGTAGATTCTGAGGTACATGTTAAAAGCGTACAAAATTCGGTGATCACATCCATCAGAACTCTTTAGAACGAGTTCATTTTCTAATTGTTGATTGTTCTCAAGCTGTCTGCAGATGGCAGACGTTATACAGTGATGAGCCGTCGTTCCAAGCGATTGAAAGGGAGGCGAGGATCCGTCCGTTGCAATTAGGCCTCCATCTCGGAATGCCCTCCCGAACCATTTTCTCACCCATTGTTCCTCGGCGAAGGCAGCCAGAAGGAGTTCTTTGCATCAAACTCTGCAGGAGGCTATTGGAAACACTCCAGAATGGGCTATCACGTTGAGTGCTGGGGTGTTCGAAAGAGTAGTGTTCCCAATTTCTGTTACTTGGGGAGAGAGTCTTAATTCAGATGCAACATCGTTTGCCGTAACACTTTTCCATGCAAACGGTAGTTGTGTCTCTCTGAGAGAAGCAGCGTGATGTCTCCATTTCAGAGATTGCTTGGAGCTCTCAGTCTTAATGGAGCAGCTATTGCAGATTCTTCGATTTGCTGGAGCATATCTAATTAGGAAACCTTCCAAACGTTATGCTGTCTTGAAACATGTTTCTGTTGTTATTAATAAACTGAATTGCTAAGCAAAATGCTTCGCACTTGACTAAAGTTGCAATAATACATATTGCGAGTAATTAGTCTAGCTAAATTTTTACAGTAAATGAGTTTTGCCATTAATTAAAAGAGTAATGAACTTTGAAAGAATGGTATCAGCCGTAATTATGCGAATGATATTGAAAACCAGTGAGAAGTCGCTCGTACCCATAATGCTAATAATACAGTTAAGGAAGGAAAAAAAGTTTGCCCACTCTCGCACAAACAAACAAAGTCGTTAACAAAGTGCGTTTAACCCTTCATGTCCCAAATAAATTTAACAATGAACTTTTATGTATGTTTTTGATTTCTTTAGTTGAAAATACACCAAACAACATATATACCGTGTATGAAAATTTTGGAAATCAGTAGGGTCTAAGACCCCCTACGCCTTAAGACCCCAAAGAAAACTGTTTCCGATCATAGGTACCATCTGTCGGCCTCTCAGTAAAGTACAAGGAGTGGTACTTAAAAGCTTCAGTATGATACCAGTCATTTAGGATTCATAATACTAAACTAATATAAGCGGGACTTCTGAGTCCCGGTGGGGCATAAAAGGTTAATGATTTTCAAACCTGTACGCTGGCACAACCATCTTCCCTGTACTACTATGTATGACCAATGATTTTCTTCGACGAAATTATTCGCAAGCCAAAAATGCAGTTTTTGTGACTAAAGCCAAAACAATTCCACTAGTTAAGACTTAATCAGTTGTCATAAGGATCTGATTAAGCAATAGTACTGAGATGTAGGGACGCCAATGGATTAACCATCAAGTGCCGAATGCATCTAGTGTCAACTAAACTTTTGATTGGTTATAACTAAACTTTAAAACTTTTTCAATACTCCAATAAGAAGAGAGGTTTTGTAATTTTTTCGATTCATAGAACTGTTTACCATGCTTGCAGTCACATTTATTTTCAGTTAAATTATAAGGGTGCCTGAGTGCTGTTCAAAAGATTTAAAACAGACCTAAAGTTAGCAATCTCAATAACGAACCCTTTACAAAATTAACATAATACAGGCAATATTTTCAAAGCTTCTTCATAATGTCATATCAAAAAATGCTTAAGTGTTTTTACTGGGCTATTAATTTCCTTTTATTTTAGATTCCTTAGTAAAAGCTAGTTCTTTCATTAGAAAGCAATACAAAATACTCAAATTGTCAAAAATAAATAAATAAATAAATAAATAAATAAATAAATAAAACAGAAAATGTGCGATTTTTAGTGTACTAGTCCGGACACACCGTTGAACCGCGAGTTATTTCACAACAACTCGTGAATTTTTCAAAATGTCACCCTTTGCTTCAAACAGTGGCATTAAATGCAGAGAGTATTGTATAAAAAACTTATATGATTTTCCAGTTTAAAGTTTTCCACAGGAAAGTACTAAAATATATCGTAATGCCATTGCCTCCTGCAGCTGTGCATAGCCCTTAAACCACAATCCGTAATCTGGACTTAATCCAGCAACCGAAAGGTAACTTCTAAATCAGAAAGGTATCCGTTCTTGTCTCGGTCTACTTTGATAGCGGGAATTCAAGTGACTTATTTATAGCGCTTCCCAAGCCCGTTTCCACAACGTCGATTTTGCATATTGGATAATAGATCAACAAGCTCCTGTGGCTTCCTATGAATGGGTTGCGTTTTCAGGTGGGCGGAACGAGTTAAAACACTTACTACGTTCGACTTCTTTTTTACCGGCAGATATTCCATAGCTTACACTCTTCTATCTTAACGATCGCTTCTGAGAACTTTGGTGTGTGAATCAGCCTTTTTTTTTCCAAAATGTTTCAGGCCTTCCAACTACTTTCTTTTCGCTCATTTCTCGACGGGCAATATTATGTTTTTGGAACAAAGAACATCCGCAACCTAAGCATTTTTTAAAATGTCAAATGTTATCTCTATTCCTGTTTCAAAGAAGACGGAAGCAACGGAGGTTTTTAGAAGCAACTGCAGCAATTTTCACATGAATTGTCATCAAATACCAAATCATTAATTTCTTTTACGTGACCAAGGGCGTAGCCAGGACTCATGTTAGGGGGGTGCAAGCAGTGGAACCCCAATAGGAGGTCACTGTGACCTCCCAAAAAGTTGTTATCCGATACAAATTGGCTGATGAAATTTGAAAACAGTGAGACAGTATTGCAAGGCTGAACTTCTTTATTTTCTTTTTTTTTCTTTAATTTATTTATTTTCGTGATGCCTCACGTCTCTTTTGGAAGACATAGATAAGAATGCACTCTTGTATTTTATTTATTTATTTTTTAATCATTCAGTAAAGCTCTGAGTTGCATTCGGTAAATTAAAAATTTTCTCCTCAAAAACAGGCAAGCTTACTATCATTTTCTGAAAAGTAATCAATACTAGATATAATAACGCAGTTTATATAAAGTTCCCAAAAATTAGCATAAAAGTCAAATTTTTCAATAAAAACAGAAAGAAAAAAGCAAGAAAGAAAGAGAAAAAAGTGCTTGAAATTCTATTTGCACAAAAAAAGGAAGAAATTATGAACTCAAAGAAACTATACTTTATTCAGTCATGCACACCTTAAACCAATGGATGGTATAAAATATTTCTAAAAGAACAAAACAGTAGTTTTTTATAGTTTTTTTATAGTTCTGCACCAGCATGTTACAATGAAAAGCATGAAAGGGGACAAAATCGTTTGTCAAAAAAAAACAAATAAAATGGGAGGTCACAGTGACCTTCCACTAGCTCTGATCTAGGGGGGTGCATCTGCACCCCCCTAGCTACGCCCTTGTACGTGACAACTATTAGAACATCTTGACAAAAAAGTAAAGGAATCCTTATTAAACCGTTGCGTCATTTTTCTCATATTCATCGAAAAGCTGAATACTAAAAGTGGGATTTGTAGTGCTGAGAAATCATTGCAATGAGCAGTAAATCTTCCAAAATTGACATACGGCAAAAATATACGGTAATTTCATGTTGATTAAAGTTGGCACTATGTATGAGATGATCCTGAATGTAATGACTGTTGCAATGTATATGGTTTTCTATACATTGCAATGTATTGTTATTTATTTATGAACTTAAGGTGCCTGTTGAAATTTCTAACTAATTTTCCTTTTCCTTTTCAGACAGACAGTATTCCTTCCGAAAAGTTAGATTGGTGTTCTGCATTCGTCGTTGTCTACAGTGTAGCTTCTAGAAGCAGTTTCTTGGTTGCAGCAGACTGCCTGCGCAACCTCACTTCCAGAGGCCTGCCAGTATTACTTCTAGCCAACAAAAAGGACTTAGAACATGCGAGAGAAGTGTCCACAGAAGAGGGTCGAACGATAGCTTCAGAACTTGGCGACGTCCTTTTCGCCGAAGTATCAGCAGCTGAGGACTACGCCGAAGTGGCTGATGCTTTCCGAATCCTCCTAAACGACGCTTGCATCGCCCTCAGCAAGTGTTCCAATTCGAACTCCTCCCCCACCAACACCACTTCCAGGAGGAAGATATCCGTGGTGTCCGTGTCGAAGATCATTAGTGCCATGTTCGGCCGCGGTGGCGCCATGATTGCCGACCATCACGGCCAGAAGAAGAGACCGTCACTGTCGTTATGAGAATCGGCACCCGGGGAGAGCTCCCAAGAGCAGGGTTGAGCCCACCCCTGGTGATCCACCGAGGAAGGAATCTCCAGAAACGAGTTCAATGTGATTGTGCCAAATATTTATTAGAGAGAAGAGATCTCAACCGCAGTGGACATGCTGTGAAATGACTGTGATTTAACTTAACGAGCTGGTGAACTGGGTAACAAAAATGCGGTGAGTGCTGGTGGGATGACTACCTTTGGATAAACCAGTGATTGCAAAAAGATGTCTAGGGAATTGCTGGATAACACCGATTGAGCACACCGATGCAATATTGTAAATATTATACGTTATAGTATTTAAGAAAACGTTTTCGTTATATGTGAAGAAGAAATCATAAAACATGTTAGAACAAGTAAGCTGCTAACTAATCTATACTACGTTTCACCTTAAGTTGGCAGCAGTGTTTAATTCCGGCGAAGAGCGAAAACTCTGCAATCTTCAGAGCTTACTAAACATAAATAATCTGAATTAGATTTAAATGTGTAAAAATTTGTATGAAATTGACGAGAAGTAAAGGAGTTGAGCTCCCACGAGCTTCCATGTAAATTAAGCCCTGGTTGGCATTGAATACAACGTTATACTCAATGTCCAGTTAAGGTGAAACAGGGTTATGAATAGAGCCAACTAATTAAGTACCTAATAGGTCATGCTAATGTTCCCTGAAATTCTGTTCCCAAAACTCCTGTTATTAAGTAACTTGTTTTGATGTGTTTAAAGTAAAATAGCATTATTATCTAATGTGCGTCTGACATTTAACCAGTAGTAGTGAAATTATCTCAAGTAATACATAGTCATTTCAATGTTTATTGCAAGAATGCATTCATCGTTTTTGTTTGCGGATATATAATACTAAAGTCATGAACTTTTTAGTGAAAACTTTCTTAAACACTAGCTTAATCGTAAAAACTGTTTTGTTTCGATAAATAAAAATAAAAATAAGCACTCCCTGCAGCACAAACTTAGTTAATTATTAAAATAATAATAATATTTTGAAATAAACCATACTTCGTGCATAAAGGAAACTAATTACTAAATAAAATGTTAATGTTGTAATATTACGTTTTAAAAATATATAGAACAAATAGAAATTTACAAATATATTTTGTGCGAAAAATAGCCGGAAAGGAAAATTGAAGGTTATACTATAAGTGTTCCTAAATTATGATATTTTTTTACAAGAAACCACTGAACAAGAGATTTGTAAAAAAGTTCAAGCTGTCAAAGTAAATTTTTCATAAGCACTCAAAGTAAAGCATTAAAAAGAGCTTACTATTTACAATATCATTGCCCTCAAAACAAATTATTGCTTCGTTTTCTACGAGCCTCATACTTTATTATGTAAACGTACTAAATTCCAAATTGCTTAAACCTGAAAAAATATATTATACATTATCATTGACGTTTGGGAATTGTCATAAAAGTAAAAAGAAGAGAATTTAAAGAAATATGAAAAGTTTGAAACTTCTGCCCCATGTTTGGAGCGAGGGCATATTGCAAGTAAATACCAAACATATAGCATAAAGCAAGGGACCAAAGTTTTTACTCTGTTTTGGCCTCGTCTATGTGGAATAACAGAGCTTAAGGCAAAATATCATAGCTTTAATTTTTTTATCTTTAGTTTCCATGGTTGCGGGCCTCTTACTGGTGGGCTAAGCCATACTTTTTAGCTCCCAGTGTGGAGACTTAACTTCTACATAAGATTTTTGGCCTTCAGCTTTGTTTAGGCTGTTACAGACTAAAAAGTACAAAACGCGCTTGGTCTCTGGATGCAATAAAGAGCTGTTCGGTATTTGCTTGCACGTGTAAGCCTTCGAATGAAAAAAAAAAAAACTTTTGGATGCCTTTATTTTAATATGGCGTGTATTACATTCATATTCTTGGTATATCTGTGATACAAGTTCTTATCTGGCAGATTTGATAGCAATTTTTTTTTCTACTGTGATATTTCGCCTGAAGATTACATCTCAACTGGGCTTCATTTCGTGGTGACGTAATCTTGGTGTAAATATTCGTCAGTTGCGCACTAATAGTTCGAAGGATTAAGGGCCCTGCTCCACATCAGCAGAAAACGCGACCGAAACCGAAGGCAGAAACCGAAAATCCGGGTACTTTCCATAGGAATACCATTCAATCCGTTTTACGTTTCTGCTTCATTTTTCTGCTTTACGTCAATGCGGAGCAGGGCCCTAACTCATATTGGTTTATGTAGCAATAATATTACAACCAGTTAACAAGACTATGTTGCAAACTTCAAGAAAGAGTTGATTTTGTAAAAAATATATCTACAGCCAATTTTGAAGAAGACCAGGTTTGAAAAAATTAGATAAATGGAGTAAAATTCTAGGAGAAAAAAAAAGTTTTTCAAACACTCATTTTGCGATTGAGAAAAATTTTCTGCCATCATTTTATGTTAATGAGAACTTTTTTTTTTAAATTGCGTGCATTAACGGCGTAATATATTTGCTCTGGTTACAATAAAATACATTCGTCTTAGAAAGCTTGAAGAACCATGGAATAAGAATAAATCATATTAATTTTTTTTTCTGTTTGGATTTTAAAATTCGTAGTTTTAAAACTGACTTTAAGCATAGATTTTCAACAACAATCTTGCTTTGAATAGTAGCATTTATACAAGTAATTCAATTGCTTCACGGAAAACTGATTTCAACAGCTGTATGGCCTACAAACATATTATTAAAAAAAAAAAAACTGATGATAGCACTTGAAAATGTAGTTTTATCATGTGATATTGTTAAATGGACCCTCTGGTTCAGCAAAGCTCTTATAATCCGAGCTGGCTCTTCTGGCACTTAGTTTTCTACTTGCTTTTTTCTACATTATAAGGAAACAATAATTGTTTTGTCAATTTCAGCGCCTATGTGTTCTTAAACGCTTCTTTTTGTTCAGCTTTCTTTTGTCCTCACTCAGCTTTGGCGATTCTAAATGAAGCACTTCAAAAGGAATGCAACAAAACTTCGATTCATAATTTTTACAATAGAAATTTAAAAAACTAGTATTTAGATTCTTTAAACTTTCTTTGGTAATTAACGAAACGACATCTGGATCAGTTTGATTTATAGAAGATTGTAACTTTGGTAGATACTCGCTTCTTTGCTTTTGAATCATAACCTATCGTGCATCGGGAATGAAATGGGCACATCTTATTTTTTATTATCAGCCAATTGCGATTTAATGATAATCCTATTTAAAAAATGCCCCTTTCATTCTTGAGGAGAGATATGTGCTTGTGTTTTATATCAAATAACAGCTAAATATGGTATGCTGTAAATGAACTGAAAACAATATATTTTAGACCGGTTACGATACCCAGATACTGCAGTTTCATGGTTTGAAGGTAATCTCGGCTTCAACGAGAGTCCATATGCCTATATCTCGGCTATTGACTGTTCCAGACTGATGAGGCCATAACAAAAATGAAACCGCGGTCTCTGGATGTCATGACGGGTCTATAGGCATATTGCTTGTAACTCTACCTCCGCCCTGGCGTACTACTGCTTAGGAAATGAACTGTTTAATTAGTTTCAAAGAATAAATGCCACCACCTCAAGAAATAATGAATTGAATGCATTTTTTTGTTTCTCCTTACAATAAAAATATTTTTGTAATCTTGTATCCGAAACTGAAGTGTTAATTGATATGCATCATTGTGCAGTTGTTTATTTATGAACCGGTGACATTTGTTGATTAAAGAACAACTTTTTGTGAGTACTGAAAGAAGTATTTTAGTGATGATACTGGAAATTATTGTACATATGTATAGTGTGTAATTCTCCCTTTTGTGGGGTCACGTCTTTCATTTCCCGGCTCAAGGATACATGTACATGAAAATGTCTTTTGTCCTTGATGTGTTATAATAAAAATCTTTTTGTACTATTATTTGAGTTTGTTTACTTTCGTCTTGTTGTTGAATTCCTGTACATGGTGTATGAGTGGACCAAAACATCGAAGCAAATCAAGAATTGTCGAAAGTACATCTTAGATTGCAGAATAGTAATTCTTTCTCGATAATCCTTTGAGGATCTTCAATTCTGAAGCATAATATTGAAGTTTGCGGCATTTTCAAAAAAAAAAAAAAAAAAAACCTACATTCTTTAATTCTATTATTAAAAGTATAGTCTTTCTATTTTCTAATATTCTTTGAATCAATAATATTTTGCTACTATTATTGATTCTGATGTCTTAATAACATGGGAAAAGAAAGAAGAAGAAAAGTTACACACAATTTATTTGAAGTCGATACGTTATAATATAAACTTAAACTTGGAGGACATATCTGTCACGTAATATTCCTTACAGAGTTAAGACTGCCTGAACTGCATTTTAAGTTAAAGTCACTAGCACTAACCAAAATTCACTTTGCCATACATCCAAAGGCACTCTATCATACATGTACAAAGAGCATTCCATAAAAACTGAGAAATATTTTTTTTACGAAGTGGGAACACCGCGAATCCAAAATATAAAAGCTATCGTTAGGGCAGCAACAGAAATAAGTTAAGCAAAGAAGCTTACATAGACAAATGTTTTGGTGAGTCTACAATTTAAGGGGGCACATGGATTTCAAGAAAGGCCGTTTGCCTGCAAAACTGGATCTTAGGCCTCGTAGACTCACCAATCGTAGCCTCACCAAAACATGACATAAAGCGCCTCGTGATCTTGACCTACAGATCATTGAACATAAATTCAGGCCCTCGGCAAATATGTAAATTTTAATAAGAGGTCATCCCACAAACAGAATCATCAGGGTGGATATGGTAATTTTTGTAAGGGGGTAAATTTCAGTTGCCAGGTATTATCTTAATCTTGATCTCTATATATAAAGATGACGGTGTTTGTTTGTTTGTACGTTTGTAACCACTGGCCAGAAGTCCCCACAGCATCTACAGACCTGAAACTTGGCACAAAAATTCGAACGTATCCCCGTGTAATGCATCTCGAAGGCCAAATTCTAAATTTCGAATTAGTTATTTTTAAATTAATTAATTAGTCTCATTTTTGGTGTATCCGCCATAATTGAGGGGGGGGGGAACCTTTCCTCGCCCTATAACATTATACATCGCTGGAAAGGGTTTTTTTTCTGAAAAAGAAAAGTTTTAGCTCATTTCTCTCTGTTAATTAGAACAGGAGATATTAATTAATCAAATTTAGTCAATTTTCAAGGCTTAACTCTGTACGCAAAACTGAAACACTAGATCCATTTTTTATACAAGCTGCTCTTTCTTCGGTTTTTTTACTTTACTTATAGAGTTAAGCCTTCAAAATTGACTAAATTTGAGTATATCTCCTATTACTTACCTAACATATGATCTTTTTGATTTATTTGGCGAATTGTTTTAAACTTTAAAAGGACTTTCAGTGTAGTTTAAAAGGTTGTGGAGAGAACGGTAAGACTAGAATTTTTTTATGCGACATTTAAAAAAATGCATTTACAGCTTTTAAAATACTATGAGATTTATAACTGTGATGCCTAATAAGTGAATTTGAGGTGTAATATAAGAATATATTCTTAAAAATTAAAGTTTTTTTGTGGCCAATAACTCTCACAATATTTTCAGAAAATTGTAGTAATTGGCCCGCTTGATGAGAACGCTACTAATAACTCTAAATGTTTAGCAACAGAAAAATCAGATGAAGAGTTTGATGTAAATAAGCTCATGTCTCTAAAATACTTCCAAAATATTTTTGGAGGCGAAATGGACGAGATAAAAGCACCGAAATATCAGAAGGGAGTTTCAAATAATACATGACCGTTATACAAAGTTTGGCGTTTTTTTTTCCAGAATGATTTTTCTAAAAACAACTCTACCAATACTGAAATACTGACTGGAATTATAACAACAAATGCAAATCTGACCAATGAAGATTATGTGACAGCAGCAACAATTGTGATAACTCCTCTGAAAACTCCTATAAATTGTGTACGTCATCTACTTCAAACAAAACAACTCATTGTAGCAAATTTATCGATGATTACCAACAAAATGCGCCAAAAAGTAGGAGAAAATTTCTTAATAGGATAGACAAAAAAAAAACATTCTTTATAATTTCTGAGAGTTATAGAGCAGCTATTGAAAACAATGAACAAGAAAAGCAGCAAAAAGAGTGAAAAATAAAGAAAAGAAAAGAAAACGGAATGGACAAGCAGCCGTACAGAAAGAAAATGCTTTAAAGAAGACTAAAACAAATAAAGAGAAGTCAAAAAATAGAAAAGGGAAAGATGGAGAAAGATATTGAATGCTATAATGTTATAATATATTTAATGAATGGAAAATATATTCAATTAACGGTATAATACCTTCATATAATGGTATACTATATTCATGTAAAGGTATAATATTTTCATATATATATGAATAATCCAGTATAACATTGAATGTTTACATGGCCAATAACTGTATGGTTTCATAGCCAATAACTATGATAAGGTGGACAATTACTATCAATTTTACATTTTTGTTTTTGCGTTGACTTTTTTCAAATAATATACAGGGTTATTATAAATGATGGACCCCTTTTTGAAAATTCATATTTATTAAAGTTTTCAACGAAAATTAACATTCTTTATATCAACGGAAAGAGGAGATTTGAAATTTTTTTCATATATAATCATAAATGTTCAATGTGTCCACCGCGTGCTGTACGGCAAACATGACTTCTTCTTGTGACACAGGCGGTCTTCCTCTGCTTTTCCTTTTACAAACCCTACCAGTCTTTTGAAACTGCTTAAACCAACGGCTAATGCTTTTTTTAGTTGGGGCTTTAATTCCAAATTTGGCTCGACCCGCTGCACTAAAATTTGTGACGCAGTTTTAACAAACTGAAGAACGCAGAAAACCTTTTGGTCAACGGTCGCCATTTTCTTCAGCTGCGCCAGTAAATCAAATTATAATCTAATCCGGTGCAAACTCTTTTTGCAGCTTCAGAAAAAAAAAATTTTTGCACCAAAAAAAAATTTGAAATTTCATCTTTCCATTGCAATAAAGATTGTTCATTTCGGATTTGTACTTTAATAAATATGAATTTTTAAAAAGGGGTCCATCATTTATAATAACCCTGTATTTAAAAAAAGTGTTCGAGCCGGCGCATCAAGATTAAGTTTCACCACTTTGGATCCAGCGCGTGTTCGTGTGTTTGAGTGGTTGTCTTTTCTGGCCAGTAATCGCGTTTTGGTAATTTTTCACTGTGAGCAATTATTAGCGGCACATGGATTTGGCAAAGCTTAGCAATGTGCCAAAACTTTTTTCTGGTAACCCTACTCCGCAACAATGAAAATTTGAAAGTAAAAGTTAAGGAATTGGATCCAAAGTGGTGAAACTTAATCTT
>JAXGGA010004440.1:0-88444 GCA_038373865.1 Uloborus plumipes | reverse complement strand
GAAACATGTATAAGATGGGAAAAAGGCTGTTGAAAATGCTTTCAAAATGATGACTCGAATCAAATAAAACATCGAAGTACTGTTTTAAAAGCAGAGAATCTACAAATCGAGGCTTACTTAAGTTCTACCTTAAGTTTAGCTTTGAGATGAATTAGTTAATAGCTTTGTGACAAAATTTAACTTTATGGTTACCATTATTAAAAGTTTGCTCTTGGTTAGAATAAAAATGCAAAGGAGAAAATATGACATGTGATGAAAAGATATTTTAACAAGAAGTTCTGTCAAGAACTAAACGAGCCTACTTTCCCGTACATCGACATCGGCAGCATCTGATCAATATTCTCTTGAATATCTGAGACTGATAATTATGTCAAACATACCTTTTTAGCACTTAAAGTTGATTTCTAAAAGCAAAATATACCCTTCTCATCAGATGAAATGTACACGTAAAAAGTAAATAGACGAGTAAATAAAGTTTTGTCGCACCTTTTAAAGAATGTAACTGTTATAGTTCTTCCGTAGAAAAATTTCACAGTCGTTTTCAAAAGAAAAAAAAATAATAAATAAAATAAAAGTACAAAGAACATCAAAACACATTTTATCAAAGAAGGAAAAAAAATCTCGTTCGTTAATAAAATGCCTCGAATTTTATTTTTAATCCGTTGCCAGTTGTTAAATATAAATAAAGAATAAAATGCTCTCGTGAATGAAAAATTTTTGTAAACAAAAAAAATCGTCTGCCAAAAAATAAATAAATAAATAAAATAATAATAAATTAAACAAAAAAAGAATAAATAAACAAAAAATCGTCTGCCCAGTCAGTCATTTTTTTCTGAGCTTGCATTTCCGCCATGTTTGCGGAGTCGGTGTCGGAATCAGAGTCCTCACAGAAGATTTTTCAGAAAAGTACTTTACATACATTTTTTATCAAAACCGTTTTCTTACAAAGTTAGTTTGAAGGAAATCCGCCTTTAAGTTCAAAATCAACATGCAATTTAAATTTCCCAGTAGGCGCTCACGTTAAATTTTTTTCTGAACGGTTCATCATTGACGAAAAATGGTTCAAATTGAAAAGAGAAATATGGGAATGAGTCTCTCCGAGATCTTTCGAAAAAAAAAAGTTTATTCAATTCGGACGGTTCACTTAAAGTTATTAGGTGGAGAAAGGTTGCTTGAACGATTCAATGTTGAACGAAAAAAATGTTCAAATTTAAAATTTAAATCTATATATATAAAAGAAAGTCGTGTTAGTTACACTACTTATAACGCAAGAACGGCTGAACCGATGTGGCTAAAAATTGGTGGGTAGGTAGCTTAGAGCCAGGAGACGGACATAGGCTATAATTTATATGTGTCAGTTACATAAATAGAAAAACTGTCTTATTGACTAAGCCTTTTTACTAAGCCTTTTATGACACCTCCATGGCTGAGCGACATAAAGCACACGTTCTGGCAGCTTCCTGTGCGCAGTAAACAGGTTGTAAGTTAGCGGTGCGTTGAGTGTTATTTGACTTTTTTGTGAAGTAAATTATAAACAAACGCGTTATTTCCTTTAAAATTATATGTGATAAGCTGTCAGAAACTATTGTCACTTAAGAGTTTTTCCGCCTCTGAGGCTGAGAGGTAGAAAGCGCTTGGTGGGATAGCTCCTGCACTGCAGTTAAAGAGGTTGTTCTTCTCACTACTATTCTATCTTCTATATATATAAAAGAAAGTCGTGTTAGTTACACTATTTATAACTCAAGAACGGCTGTACCGATATGGCTAAAAATTGGTGGGTAAGTAGCTTAGAGCCAGGAGACGGACATAGGCTATAATTTATATGTGTCAGAACTGTCTTATTGACTAAGCTTTTTTACTAAGTCTTTTTTGACACCTACATGGCTGAGCGACATAAAGCACACGTTCTGGCAGGTTCCGGAACGCAGTAAACATTTTGTAAGTTAGCGGTGCGTTGTTATTTGACTTTTTCGTGAATTAAATTATAAACAAACGCGTTACTTCCCTTGAAATTTATATGTGATAAGCTGTCAGAAACGATTGCTCATTTCTAGGATCCCGATGATCCCAACCGATATGCCGTTTGAATTTTAAAGACTTCAATTTGCGATCCGTCTTGCATTTGTCATGACCTTTACCAAATCACAAGGCCAATCCTTAAAAGTTTGTGGTTTGAATCTAGAACATCACTGTTTTTGCCATGGTCAATTATATATGGCATGTTTACGGGTCGGAAGACCATCTGCGTTGTTTCTTTTTGCGCCTGATAATAAAACAAAAAATGTTGTGCATCACAAGGTACTTTAGTGAAGAGTACCTATATACTAAAATACCAACCTATGTACTAAAATACAGAAACAATAATGAATGATTAATGTAAGTACTTGATTTTTTTTGTATTTTCTAATAATAAAACACTTAATAAATTCAAAAATTTTCTTATTTATTTAATTTAAGGCGGAACAGAGTTCGCCGGGTCAGCTAGTACGGTAATAAAGTATCCTTACCGAGATTCTTTGAACAAAAAAAAAAAATGTTTAAATCGGACTGTTCACTCAAAAGTTATTAGGGGTGACAGCTTGTTTGAACGGTTCAATGTTGAACGAAAAATTGTTCAAATCGAAAATGTAGATACGGTAATCAAGTATCCTTGCCGAGATCTTTCGAACAAAAAAAAGTTTGTTTAAATCGGACTGTTCACTCAAAAGTTATTAGGGGTGACAGTTTGTTTGAACGGTTCAATGTTAAACGAAAAATTGTTCAAATTGAAAATTTAAAAACGGGAATGAAGTATTCTTGATAAGATCTTTCGAGCAAAAAAAGTTCATTCAATTCGGACGGTTTACTTAAAAGTTATTAGGTGTGGAAAGGTTGCTTGAACGGCTCAATGTTGAACCAAAAATGTTCAAATTTAAAATTTAAATACGGTAATAAAGTATCCTTGCCGAGATGCTTCGAACAAAAAAAAAATTGTTTAAATCGGACTGTTCACTCAAGAGTTATTAAGGGTGACAGCTTGTTTGAACGGTTTAATGTTGAACGAAAAATTGTTCAAATCGAAAATATAGATACGGTAATGAAGTAGCCTTGCCGAGATCTTTCGAACAAGTTTGTTCAAATCGGACTGTTAACTAAAAAGTAAATATCGCTGGACAGGTTGTTTGAACGGCTCAAATTTGAACCAAAAATTGTTCAAATCGAAAAATCAAATATGGGAATAAGCTGTACTCGCCGAAATTATTCCAACAAAAAAAATTTCGTTCAAATCGGAATGTTCATTCAAAAGTTATTAGGGGGGGACAAACAGACCGACAGATCGACAGACCGACCGACCGACACACAAATTCCCCATCTCAATACCCTACTTTCAAATTTTTAATTTTTCGACATTTTATTTCATTTTTTTTTTTCCTTTTTGACTTTGTTTTGGACTTGGCGATATTTTTTTAACTTGGCGATATTTTTTGGACTTGGCGATATTTTTTAGATGCATTAGGCCACTTTTAGTACTTTTTTCGTCTCTTTTATTTTTAACGAGAAAGTAGGCTAAAAACAATTGTAAACTGATGACATGAATTAAAGAAAGCCACAAATAAGTGTTATATTTGAAGAGTATTAAAATCCCGAATTCCACAAATTTACTTTTAAGCTTTCTACTTAGAAATTCATGTAAAAATCAGATTAAAAATGGCTAGTTATCCTCTTTTGTTTCTCAAGAAGATTTCTTTAGGATTTTTTTTTTTTTTACGATACTCCTTTCTAAAAAAAAGCTAACAAACTTCAAGTTTTTGTTTGAACATTTGGAAAACTTAACACAAACTTGAGTTTTCCCCAGCTGAAACTCTCGCAGTAAAAAAAACGGTTACATCAAATAATTCTTGTCTTTATTCTAAAAAATTAAACTAAACTGAATTGCAATATTAAACTTCCTTCCCAGGAATACTGTCTTCAACTTCTGTAACCACAGAGCACCCAGAAATCGATAAAGTAAATCATCGATCTCGGGTGAAATTTTCTAGTTACTGTAAGGGGGATAAGAATTCCTTTTGAGATTCAAAAGATCATGCCCATACGCTGTTTAGGATTTCAAATAATGATGATGGATGATTTAAGAGAACTATGGAATACAAATCAAAAGACAAAATAAATTTAAGGATTTATTTAGAAAGCGCTGTTCCTCAAAAATGTATTTTAAACAATGAATAGAAAGTATGTATCATACGTTAACCCTTTAACGGGCACAAGCCGTTTTTCTCCAAAGTTCACATTTTGCATTATAATTAGAACAAGAAGTTCTGTCAAGAACTAAACGAGCCTACTTTCCCGTACATCGACATCGGCATTCTCGCATCTGATCATTATTCTCTTGATTATCTGAGACTTAAAATTATGTCAAACATACCTTTTTAGCACTTAGAGCTGATTTCGAAAAGCAAAATATACCCCTTTCATCAGATGAAGTAGACACGTAAAAAGTAATTAACAAATAAATAAAGTTTTGTCGCACCTTTTAAAGAGTGTAACTGTTCCTCCGTAGAAAAAATCCTCATCGTTTTCAAAAAAAAAAAAATAATAATAATAATAATAATAATAATAAAATAAATAAATGAATAAATAAAAGTACAAAGAGCATCAAAACACATTTTATCAAAGAAAGAAAAAAAAAGAAAAAAAAAACTCGTCCGTTAATAAAATGTCTCGAATTTCACTTTTAATCTGTTGCCAGTTGTTAAATATAAATAAAGAATAAAATGTTCTCGTGAATGAAAAATTTTTGTTACAAAAAAAACATCGTCTGCCAAAAAAAAAAAAAAAATAATAATAATAAATAAAATAAAACAAATTTATAAATAAACAAAAAATCGTCTGCACAGTCAGTAATTTTTTTTTCTGAGCCTGCATTTCCGCCATGTTTGCGGAGTCGGAGTCGGAATCAGAGTCCTCATAGAAGATTACTCAGAAAAGTACGTTACAAACATTATTTATCAAAACCATTTTCTTACAAAGTTAGTTTGAAGGAAATCCGACTTTAAGTTCAGGATCAACATTCAACTTAAATTCCCCGTAGACGCTAATGTTAATTTTTTTTTCTGAACGGTTCAATATTGAACGAAAAATGGTTCAAATCAAAAAGCGAAATATGGGAATGCATGGGAAAGCCTCTCCGAGATCTTTCAAACAAAAAAAAGTTTATTCCATTCGGATGGTTCACTCAAAAGTTATTAGGTGGGGAAAGGTTGCTTGAACGGTTCAATGTTGAACGAAAAAGTGTTCAAATTGAAAATTTTAATACGGTAATGAAGTATCCTTGCTGAGATCCTTCGAACAAAAAAAAGTTTTTTTAAATCGGACTGTTCACTCAAAAGATATTAGGGGTGACAGCTTGATTGAGCGGTTCAATGTTGAACGAAAAATTGTTCAAATCGAAAATGTAGATACGGGAATGAAGTATCCTTGAAAAGATCTTTCGAACAAAAAAAAGTTTGTTCAAATCGGATTGTTCACTCAAAAGTTAGCATCGCGGGACCGGTTGTTTGAACGGTTCAAAGTTGAACCAAAAATTGTCGAAATCAAAAAATCAAATATAGGAATGAGCTGCACTCGCTGAGATCTTTCGAACAAAAAAAAATTTATTCCATTCGGACGGTTCACTCAAAAGTTATTAGGTGGAGAAAGGTTGCTTAAACGGTTCAATGTTGAACCAAAAGTGTTCAAATTGAAAATTTAAATACGGTAATAAAGTATCCTTGCCGAGATGCTTCAAACAATAAAAAGTTTGTTTAAATCGGACTGTTCATTCAAAAGTTATTAGGGGTGACAGCTTGATTGAGCGGTTCAATGTTGAACGAAAAATTGTTCAAATCGGAAATGTAAATACGGGAATGAAGTACCCTTGAAAAGTTCTTTCCAACAAAAAAAAGTTTGTTCAAATCGGGCTGTTCATTAAAAAGTTAGTATCGCGGGACCGGTTTTTTGAACGGCTCAAAGTTGAACCAAAAATTGTTCAAATCAAAAAATCAAATATGGGAATGAGCTGTACTCGCCGAGATCTTTCCAACAAAAAAAAGTTTGTCCAAATCGGAATGTTCATTCAAAAGTTATTAGGGGGGGACAGACAGACCGACAGACCGACCGACCGACCGACCGACCGACGCACAAATTCCCCATCTCAATACCCTACTTTCAAATTTTTAATTTTTCGATATTCATTTTACCTTTTTATTTTTTTAACTTGGCGATATTTTTTGGACTTGGCGATATTTTTTTAACTTGGCGATATTTTTTGGACTTGGCGATATTTTTTAGATGCATTAAGCTACTTTTGATACTTTTTTCGTCTTTCTTTTATTTTTAACGGGAAAGTAGGCTAAAAAAGCACGGTGAACAAAAATAAAGAAAAATGTACACATTTACAATTACGTTGCAAAAATGCACTGGAAAATCCAAAAGGTAGACCATCAATCGCTCTTCTAAATTCAAAAAAAAAAAAAAAAAGCACGGTAAACAATAACAATGAGAAATTTACACATTTACAATTACGTTCTAAAAATGCACTGGACATTCAAAAAAGTAGACCATCAATTGCTCTTCAAACAAGAAGTTCTGTCAAGAACTAAACGAGCCTACTTTCCCGTACATCGACATCGGCATTCTAGCATCTGATCATTATTCTCTTGATTATCTGAGACTAAACATTATGTCAAACATACCTTTTTAGCACTTAAAGCTGATTTCTAAAAGCAAAATATACCCCTCTCATCAGATGAAATAGACACATAAAAAGTAAATAAATGAATAAATGAAGTTTTGTCGCACCTTTTAAAGAATGTAACTGTTACAGTTCTTCCGTAGAAAAATTCCTCAATTGTTTTCAAAAAAAAAAAAATAAATAAATAAATAAATAAAGTACAAAGTACATCAAAACACATTTTATCAAAGAAAGGAAAAAAAAAACTCGTCCGTCGATAAAATGTCTCGAATTTCACTTTTAATCCGTTGCCAGTTGTTAAATATAAATAAAGAATAAAATGCCCTCGTGAATGAAACACTTTTGTTACAAAAAAAAATCGTCAGCAAAAAAAAATAAAAAAATAAAAAATAAAATAAAACAAATGAATAAATAAACAAAAAATCGTCTGCACAGTCAGTCATTTTTTTTCTGAGCCTGCATTTCCGCCATGTTTGCGGAGTCGGAGTCGGAATCAGAGTCCTCACAGAAGATTATTCAGAAAAGTACTTTACAAACATTATTTATCAAAACCATTTTTTTACAAAGTTAGTTTGAAGGAAATCCGACTTTAAGTTCCAGGATCAACATTCAACTTAAATTCCCCGTAGGCGCTAATGTTAAATTTTTTTCTGAACGGTTCAATATTGAACGAAAAATGGTTCAAACCAAAAAGCGAAATAAGGGAATGAACCTCTCCGAGATCTTTCAAACAAAAAAAAGTTTATTCCATTCGGATGGTTCACTCAGAAGTTATTAGGTGGGGAAAGGTTGCTTGAACGGTTCAATGTTGAACGAAAAAATGTTCAAATTGAAAATTTAAATACTGTAATGAAGTATCCTTGCTGAGATCCTTCGAACAAAAAAAAAGTTTATTTAAATCGGACTGTTCACTCAAAAATTATTAGGGGTGACAGCTTGCTTGAGCGGTTCAATGTTGAACGAAAAATTGTTCAAATCGGAAATGTAAATACGGGAATGAAGTATCCTTGATAAGATCTTTCGAACAAAAAAAAGTTTGTTGAAATCGGACTGTTCACTCAAAAGTTAGCATCGCGGGACAGGTTGTTTGAACGGTTCAAAGTTGAACCAAAAATTGTTCAAATCGAAAAATCAAATATGGGAATGAGCTGTACTCGCCGAGATCTTTCCAACAAAAAAAAGTTTGTCCAAATCGGAATGTTCATTCAAAAGTTATTAGGGGGGGACAGACAGACAGACCGACCGACCGACCGACACACAAATTCCCCATCTCAATACCCTACTTTCAAATTTTTAATTTTTCGATATTCATTTTACCTTTTTATTTTTTTAACTTGGCGATATTTTTTGGACTTGGCGATATTTTTTAGATGCATTAAGCCACTTTTAATACTTTTTTCATCTTTCTTTTATTTTTAACGGGAAAGTAGGCTAAAAAACTACATACAATGTAAATCACTAAAAATGCTTTTATTTTGTCTGATGGAACAACATGAAACATGGAGCAGCTCATAACGGAACATTACTTGTTGTACATAAAATTTTTGTGCGTTTCTAGTGCGTTTTAAGTTCTAGCGTAGTAGAAAGATATTTACCACCGCCTTAAAAAAAGGGTTAAAGCAGATGTCTCTTATCTGCAGCTAGTGGATCACATCCAGATCACAAACATTTTTTTCCAGCACGCGGCCTTTTCGGTAAGTAACTAAAATTTATTTCTGAATATCAAGACATAAATGTACCAAAAAGTGACGGCGGAAAAAAAATGGTGTAAAAATTGTAGCAATAACTGTCGCTTGCATATCGGGGAAATAAAGTCATTAAAGTCAGACAAGGAAAAAATAGAAAACTACAAGAAACTCAAAATACTGAAAAGTACCAATGGAAATTAGAAGGAAGCAGTAATATAAATCGTATGAAGAATTATTTAAGTTTTGCATGCAAGCAAAGCTTATAAGTTAGGTTCACATTTTGGGGGGGAAAGTTATTACGCTTGTTAATTAATGTACACAAATACTTGGAAAACAAACTAAAACCACTTAAACACCACCCAGTAGTTTTCTCATAGGCAGGCCATATTTGCTGGTCGTTCAGACATGACACCACATTTATCCATAAACAGAGTTAAACTAAAACATTACAATTAAACTAAAACATTACAACAGGACATTTAAACAGAACATTTAAAACTAAGCGTTTGATGAATATGTTATATTTTGCCTCATTTTCAATAAACATTGACAAAGCTAACGTATTTATCGAGGCTCAACTTCTCTTCTGAATTTTTCCTACAGTTTATTCATTTTAAAGCTAATTACGTATAGTAGAGTTGCAATAAGGGGGATGAAAAAAAATCTTATACACATACGTTTAAAATATTTAAGAACTTTAAAGAAGTATTGTATTGCAATCAATAAGAAGTATTTATTACACTCATAATATATATATATATATATTACATTCATAAAAAAAATAGTTCAAACAAAGACGCTTCCAACTCCACTGCAAGAGTATTTAGCTCAGTAAAATTAAAAAGTAGCCTGAAAATGTTAGCTTATTTTTACGCTTTCGATTTTAAATAAAAATTCGGACGCCTAGAAAATGGGAAGATAAGCAATTGGATATTTTGTTTGAAGTTTTACACTTGAATATTTTGTAGTTTATATCATTCTAATAGCAAACATCAAAGTAATACGCATCTCCTTCTTTTACGACCATCTTCCATTTTATCTCCAGCTTCTTTATTATTTTTCCAGTGGAAATCATCGCTGATAATACTTTCCATATTTTCATATATTTCACTCCTCCAAAATAAGCACAGATTTTCACTCAGATTAAAAACATGGAGGATAATTTTCATACCATGACGACAATCTGAACACTATCACTTGGTACAAATGCTACATTGTTGTGTTACTTTTTTCCTAAATGGTGGAAGCAGGAACTTATAAATAGTTCGTTAAATAGTTTCATTCGCTGAAAAAAAATATGTATGAAGTAAATCTATGAAGGTTATTTTTGAAATTATTTTTCTCAAGCGAAGAACCCAAAAGTTTCAAGAGTTCGCAACGAATATAAAGAAAATGGCTACCCCTTGGTAAGGTAGCTGGAAAAGTTTTCGCTGAACAATACGAAAATGTAAGTGGAAAAGGGATGAGGACGTACTTTTTTTTTGTTAAAATAAAAAAAAGTATTTCCAACTCCACTCGATCTGTGGTTCAAAGATTTGGAAAGAGAGCTAGCGTCAGACGAACTAAGAAAAAGGAGCCGAATAAGTTTTTCGTCCGTGCTAGACGAAAAAGGGAAATAGCATTTTCATAACAAAAGTTGGATAAACAATAGATTTTGAAGATTCTCTTTTTCTCTTCTTTTTTAGGCTTAGTAAGTTTTGTATCGAAGCATTGAAGAATTTCAAACTTTAGATTTTGCGACGTCGCTTGACAATATTCCGGACTGGGTATCAGACATATCTTTTTCTCTACAAACGAAAAGGAAAAGAGATCTACAGTTACACGTTTCGCAGAAATGATCTGAGTATACTGTGTGCACGGATTTGTCGTGTAAAGGGCATCAGTTCGGAAGGAAAAAGAAGACAGAACACGTATGGCTTTTTATCCGCAAGTGAAAACAAAAAAGTTGTGAAAATAATGCTGCTGCGTTTCATCACAAGCTTTGCTTTTCCGCGTATCCACAAAATTTATATGCAGGGTGAATATAGTTAAAGTTACGATTTCAAAGCACTATAACTTAAAAATTAGATTTCAAGGTTGATATTTCACCAGAACTGTTATGAGAACGTGAAGTTCCAAAGAATTTCTGATGGATGGCGCAGTCATAGTTCCCATTTGCTGCCGAAATATACTAACTAACTAAAAGTAAAATATGCGCACCACAGACATAGCTGTGATAAAATGGCAGTGTGAGAAACATCGTTTGATCTTAAAGCATTCTGCTTTGTGCTTCCAACTAGCTGCAGAACATGTTGGAAGACGTATTGAACAACTTATACATTAATCATCTGTAAAATATTTTGACTTATTAATTTCCTCTTGTTAATAGCCACAATCATCATCTTAACTGAAAATCGCAATTTGTCTTTTGAATAATACTTTTTTTGTTAATCCTTAAAATCCATTGTTTCTTTTTGACTAAAAACCACTTCCGTGTTTAACGAAGCTCTTTAGTTGGTTCTTTCCCCTTAAAATACCCTCATACCGACTCCTATCTGCACATTTTGGTGCTTTTTTTTTCTTTTGAAAACAAATTACCATGGGTTCGCGACTCTCCTGGTGAAATATCAAGTCACTTTGACCCAATAGTTTTTGAATCAGGGTTTTGAAATCGCAACGTCAATTACATTTATCCTGTACTTTCTGACGTTAAGAATATTCAATGTTTCTGTTGTCTCGGTATTTATCGTTGCTCTGTTTCCAAAGTCATCAAATGCTTCCAACAAAACAAATAAAATAAAGCCTTTTTTGCCATACGGTTCAATTTTGAAATGTTACCAAGCACATTCAGGCTTAGACCAATATTTAAAAAAAAGAATAGTTGATTGTAACATGCAACAACGTAAAAAGATGTTACATTACGAGAAAAATTCAATTGTTTATGAAAGATAACATACAACTGTCACCAAAATTCAGTACACATAAAAAATGCGCTTATATTAAACAGCATTATATAGAACAAGTTCTATAGAAATATTATGTTCGAAGAATAATAGTGTTTCTTTCATTGCAACGACAGAACAAAACGAAGCAGAAACAACCAGTCTATTTCTGTTTCTAGAAGCCGTCCGGACCCCTAGAGCTCTGGCAAAATCTGTTGTCCTAAAGACAAGAGAAAGAAAGATTGACCTGGATGGTAGGAGCCAAGAAAAATATCACTTGCGAGGTCTGTTGTCCAAAGAAGGAAAGAAGAAGTAACATTTCCATCCGAAAAGCAAATCACAAATGTCTTCATGTAAGGAGTTTTCATGGTTGTTCAGGTAAAAATAGCATAGGTATTTTCTGCCATAAATATATTACGTCTCAGGAATTAATTTCGAATTGAACGATGCCTAAAAGCATTAACTGAAAGGAAAACCTACTTTAATATAAAAAGCAATACATTTGTACTGTCATTAATACAGCATCGTATTTAGATTTACTTTCTGGATCATAAAAACGAAACAGATCCTGTTTTCATACTACATTAAGTAGCATTTCTTGGGGAAAAAAAAGAAAAACACAACATTTACAACTTTTTATCTTCTTTCTACTTCGTTCATTATTTAACCACTTTTAAACATTTACGACGAATTTTAATAAGAGTACTAAGGATGTGTTGCCAGAATTCTAGTTCAAGATGAAGAAAACGAATAAAGTAAAGTAGTAAATTGTTCATCCTAACATATTCCGAGGCGTTTAGAATTGAACTCAGTTCAAACTATGTATGTTTTTTTTTTTTTCCTTTTTTTCAAAAGTGGGGTTCTTCATATCTCTACCTCAGAACCAGAACGACTTTTTTGCTTCATTGTATGTAGAATCTTATTCCACATTGACTCATTAAAACAGTATTCTATAAAACAAATTCCTTCACAATTATTTAGCAGCGTGAAAAGAGCACGAGTCCCATCTTTTGCATGTGTGCGACAATCGTTTTTCCCCTCTACTGAAAAATGACGAAAATGGACTTACGTTTTAGTCTGGTTCTGAGGTACAGATATTATCACGCCACAAAGCAATTTGTAAAAAATCCCTCTCGATCAAGTTGAAAACCACTGCAAAAAAGCCGTTTTACTTCAAATCCTGCTTAATCTACGCTTTTACGATTTCAACAACATGAAACGTACGAGTTACGTTCAGATTCAGAAAATTAAATACCAGAGAGGAGGGGAAGATATCACTGTCGCACTTTTTGTTAAAGGAGAAAATCTGTTTCAAAAGTAAAAATGAAGCGTTTAGTTTCAAAACTATAGTTCAATCAATTTTTAAAGAAACATTTATATTAGTGGCATTTTGAAACTAAACGCTTCATTTATACTTTTGAGACAGATCTTTGCCTCTAATAAAAAGTGCGACTGTGATATCTTCCACTCCTCTCTAGTTTTTAATATTCTGAATTTTATTATTTGTGGTTCTAATACATAAGAATATGAGCGATTACATTCACGAAGAGGTCAAGCAAAATGATGACAATTATTGTAAAAATACAAGTTCCCCCCAACTGCGGTAAACTTTACAGTACATGCGCGAGCGGGGGAAATGAATAGTGTTTTTTTATTATTTATTTATTTATTTTATTTCATTTATCTACTTATTTATTTTTTGAGCAATGACAAATTGCTATATGTTTTGTTTTGGGTCCTCTTTTTGCCGGGAAATTCAATTTTCAGACTGGAAGTCTCAACGTACCGCCATCCCTTGCTGCACCAACTTTTGTTCCTCCACCATGCAGGACATGATGGCACGATACTGGCGGTAGATTTCTGTTGAGTTGCCGGGTCACCAATATGTGGCATACGGATGTGTGTCCGTAGCAGGGTTTGATCCAGGGATCTGCGCGATGGTAATCCAGAGTACTTCAACCACGAAATAAAAAGAACTTTAAGGGCCCTGCTCCACATTGACGTAAAGCCAGGGACGTCATTTCTAGTTTTTCCAGGGGGGGGGGCAAAGGGTCCAAACACAATGCAATTTCATCGGAAAACATTAAAAAACACGCCACTTATATGTAAATACATTCATTTCTCAAAGCCAGGGGGGGGGCAATTGACCCCACCTGCCCCCCTAAATGACGGGCCTGCGTAAAGCAGAAAAATAAGGCAAAAACGTAAAATGGCTCTTTTTCCTTTTCGGTTGCGTTTCGGTCGGACTCGTGCTCCACTTGGGCAGAATATGTTTCACCGAAAAGAAAAGCGCCATCTGGGCAGAATAATCGGTACATTCTCATTGGATACTTGATATTTAGATAACAAATGGGATAAATACTTCATTATGAAACATTATTCGAAAAAATATGATTGGGTGAAAGATTGGCAACAAATAACGGAGCTTTAATAGTTATTTAATTTAGTTGGCACGGAATTACTCATCATGATAAAGCTTTTTATGAGCCAAGTCTTGTTTTATTTACTTGGTTATTTTTTTATTTTCACTTTAAACAGATATATTTAGCGGAAACAAACCAAACTGGCAATAAAATTCCCATTCAGTATTTTTTGTGAATTTCGTTAAGTACTGCAATTATTTTCTATTGTTCAAATCTTAAAAGTTTTTTTTTTTATTTCAAGAAAAAAATAGCTTTTTTTTTACTGTTGAAGAAGATATAATGATCATTAAAGGTGACAAAAAAAAAGTTTCATCATTGAGTAGATGTTTTGGCGAAAAATACAGCAAATGCAGCATGATGACATGAAATTTGATTTGATGGTTGGATACATTATTTGTTGTTTTGAACGTCAGAAATAAAACACGCAAGCCATAACGTAAATAAATTTAAAAAATCATTAATACGTAAAATAACCTACACACTCCACTATTTATTGCTAATTTTGACAAATTTGCTATATTTAAATATGAAAGTATCTATCAAAACACAAAACACTTCACTAAAACTTTATTACACAACATTAGCTAGTTTTATTCTCGCCTAGCGATCCATAACTCAGCCAAAAGTCAAATCTTTTTTTTTAAAGCTCAATTAAAATAAGTAAATACACGAACGGAATTAAACATATATTTCCAATCTCTCCAAGCAATCAAGAACTCAGCAAAGCATGTCATAAATTGTAAGTTCCATTGCAATGTAAAACAGCCGAAGCACCATTATTTATTTCGGATCTCGCCAAGAAACTGTATTACCGTAATCCCGCCGAGTTTTAAATGAAAAGATAAAAATCTCGCAAAAGACAGGAATTGTTTACATGATTACATATTACGAGATAGTGGACTTTAAAAGCCTCAACTGAAAGCTTATTTTGAGCATTTCGCTAGTTGCCCCCCATTTTGCTTTTTTCACTTGATTTTTTGTCATTAAGTAATGGGCATTTTCTCACTTCTCTTTTGAATATTTACCAAATGCACTTTCGTTCATGCAGCACACTGTCTGTTTGCGTTTTGTGCGCCTGGTAGCCACGGACGCTTCCATTTGAAAAAGGGGAGTTTGGTCTTGGATGCGCACTACCCGACGCCTTCAGCTTTACTGTCTAATCTTTTATCGTAAAACCTTCCTCGCATTTGCGCATGCCTGAGATCTCTTTGGATTTCCTCAAAATAGGGGGAATTGCGAAGTAACGTTCAACAGGAAGTAAGAAGCGAAAGCACCGGCAAGTGCGCCTCCTCATCCTATCACCCCTTTTTTTCAAATGAAAGCGATCGTGACTGCCAGGCGCGCAATAAGCAGACAGACAGTAGTTCGCTTACTACTTCCTCGTTGCTTTTCCCCCCTATTTCGAGAAAGTTCAAAGAGACTTGGCGCGTGCGCAGATGAGGTGGAGGTAGCACGAAAAAATTTTAGACAGTAGCAATGGCGGCCGCCAAGGCTAGAAATGTTTACATCTCACGATAAATTTCTATTGACTGTTGGATAAATTAAAAATCCAAAATTTTTCGGTCCTCTATTACGCCGTGATTAGACGCCGCGTAAAAAGGAAAGTAACCGGATTTTCGGTTCCTGCTTTCAGTTTCGGTCGCGTTTTCCGCTGATGTGGAGCAGGGCCCTAAGGCTTGGGGGTAAAAGTCGGAATACAGTACATACTTGTCGCAATTCGTCACTTGCGAAAAACATAATTTGAATTCGACAAGTACAAATAATCAGATAGATGAGTACAAATTAAAAATGTTAGTTTTTTGAAGCATAATTTAAGCAATATTTTAACATATTTTATTTTGCTAAACTACTTATTTTAAAACTAAAGTTTAAATATAAAAGCTGGACGTATATATGCAAATATAATATAAACTTCCATCTTCTAAGAAGATTACTTAAAGGAAAAACTTCTGCAAAGAAAAAAACGAGCAAAAAAAGTAAAGTTAATCTAGTTATTCAGTTTGAGACAAAAGCACATATTGTATTCAAAAACTATGAACATCGATTTTTTTCCGTTTATGAAAAAGGTTGCGCTATTCTAAAACACTCAATTGAATTTTTGAAGAGGTAAGTGGATTATAGAGACTAAGAAGTGAGAAAAGAAAAATCTTGAGAAAATTTTAAAAGCGAGTCCAACTGATTAAAGAGCGCTTTGGTGCTCTGAAGTTTAAATATTCTAATCTGAGTATTTTAAAGGGATTTGCGTATGAAAGAAAAAGTAAGTAAAGTAGAATTATGGCCCAGCTAAAGTATTTAAGTTTAAAAAGAAATCTTGATCTAAAGGCTCTT
The DNA here is from genome assembly GCA_038373865.1 of Uloborus plumipes. Lineage (NCBI taxonomy): Eukaryota > Metazoa > Arthropoda > Arachnida > Araneae > Uloboridae > Uloborus > Uloborus plumipes. Next base: position 72,375 of record JAXGGA010004440.1, on the reverse strand, counting down.
AGAAAACACATCCCGAAGCTACTGTCCATCCGTAAACGCCGCGCCTAGCACTGGCGAACCATTCCACTTAAAAAAGAGGTGATGGGTTGTGAGTGGGAAGCTCAGGAGAACATAGAGCGATGAGAAAGGATAGCAGGAAGGATAATTTCAACGCGATGAGGAAAAAGCCGAGGCGAAATCCGTTTGCGGATAACGAAAGCGATACGGCGGCACACAGGAATGCTTATGAGGACGGGGTCTCCCCGCCGAAGAAGGCCCAACGCACGTTCGCCGCACTTCCACACCGGCAGAGGGAATGATATTCAGCGATGCCGTAAATTACAGCATGACCACCCAAAACTCAGAAATTTCGGACATTGAAATTGATAATACAGAACACCAATCTCTCGCAGAATATTTGAAGTCAAAAAATCTTGATCTCAAGATCCTTCACCTAGCCATAAGCAATGAAGAACAGGATAGTAAATGGCTACTTGAAATCGATACACAGTTAGAAGCAGTAACCGAATGGTACTATGCGAACCACACAGGAAAGCACGTGCTGAATGCTGATTTAAAAAAGATAAAGAACATAACATTCTTGCGCGCCTACTGCAACTACCAGTACGAAGCTAATAGACGAAACGCGAAGGAAAAGGAATACGAAGCTGAAATCCTATTACTACAAGAAGAGGTAAACAAGCTCCGTTCCCTAATCCCAGCGGGGAAAATGACGACGACACCTGGATCTACAAATAAGAAAAAACGCAAACCAGTGGTAATTGTCAACGCCCCAGACCCTAAGAAAGTGATTATAGAAATAAAGAAAAGAAAAAACGAGGAATTCGAGGTGAAACTTCAGAAAGACGAAACCCGGATTATTCCTAAAACCGATGAAGGCCAAATGGAAATCCAGAAGTACGCGGAAGAAAACCAGCTGGAATTCCACGCCCCAACCATCGGACACACCCCCCAACTCGTGTTGTCATCAAAGGACTACCTGTCGACATGGAGCTTGGAGAGATTGTGAAGGAATTCACTGCAAGGAAACGAGAAGTTATCCACATAAGACAGTTCCGGAACCGTGACGGTCTTCTCCCGATATTCTGCGTCCACCTCAAGAAAAACGACCAGCCTGAAGAGATTTACTCCGAAAAGATGAAAATAGGAGACTTCATTGTACAACTCGAGAGACTTAGACCACGTCGAGGCCCACTACAATGCTACAAATACCAGAGGTGGGGCCATTCATCTTATTCGTGCCATGTGCAGGAAAAATGTTTGGTCTGCGCCGGGAACCACCGCCTAAGAGACTGCCCCAACCGCAGCAAGACCCCCAGATGTGCTAACTGCAATGGAAGTTACACTGCAAATTCACCAGACTGCCAGGAAAACCCCCCACCAACATCGGACCAGCCCCTTCAGCCAGATGACCAAGGGAGGCCCTCGGAGGCGAGGCCCCCTCCCCCGCCAGAATGATATCCAACACCTACTAAAGAACTTACTCGAGATGCTCATGGCGTCCTCATTGTGAGACACGCTCGAACTTTCTTTGCGCTCCCTAACTGGAGACGCCCGATGCTACGCCTTAAAGGGCGTTCGAAATCATGTTCAAGAACAAGTAACCAAGTTCCCGGGTAAAAGAGCATCCATCAAGCTTTGTATGCCCCATGCAAATAATTGTGAAGGTGAAGGTGTGAGTGGGAATTTTCCGAAGTTTTCAATTTAAAACTTGCATTTGTTTGCTATCCGTTTGACATATTCAACTAAACTATGAATTTGAAATTAATCATTCTACGTTGTTTGATACGGCTCAAAATGCTTCTTATTACTCCTCCCTTTACTGTTATCGTACCTATCACCCCTATTTTATTAAGATCAAAGAAGAAATTACGTATGCGTACCAACGCGGAAGGTTTTATCTAAGAAAATCAGACAGTAACTACGTTTAATGAGGGTGTGTCTTTTAGTCAAAACTACTACTTCTATAGTCAGTAATGTTAGTAAAATAAGCAAAAAAAAAACAGTTGGTAAGTAACTTTCTTTTTTTAGCATTTTATTTTTAATTATTTTTTTAGTGCCCGACTGTGAAACAAAGCTAGGTCTTATGGAGCTATAATTTGGTATGGCTTCATGCAAGTCTTATATGTACAATGGTACATCCAAAAAGAAATTCATCAAAATCAAAGAGGGTCGATTGGGGACCTTCACAACTTAACATGGAATGACCATAACACGAGTCCTGAGTAAATACTTAACCAGAGCTGATTTTCTCCAAAAGAAAAAAATGCAACTGTCGTTGAAGACAATTATACAAGCAGTAAAATGTCTATTTTAATGCAGTAAAGATAAATGAAAAAAAAAATACGAAATATTAAAAAATGAATGGAACGTGTTTAGGGGTTGCAAGAAAACTCTTAATCAATTTGCAAGAAGTTTGCTAACCTGGTTGATGACTAACGGTTTAAATCCTTCTTTTTGTGAATTGTGATTTAAACTAAGTACATTAATATTCTCATTTTTTCCAAGAGGAGAAAATGAATCTCAAAAGAGTCCTTACCCCACTTTTCTCTTTTACACAGAAAAGCACCGGAAATGTCAAAGATGAAATTGAAATGCGCAATGTACAATTTCCAAGAATAAAATTGTCAGATACGCTAAAAAGCATTCGTTAGCCTCATTTCTTTTGATGCCAAAATTGTATGATATGAGAAAAAAAAAACACGTTTTAATAAAAAAAAATTCATTTAAAGATGCGAGTTTATAAATATAAATACCGTTCTATGAATAATTAAAATTATAAATTTAAGCGTATTGCCTTAGTCGTTCTTTCAAATGCATATTTAGTTCGGTAGCTTTTAACTTAAATTTTTTATACGTATAAAAGGATTTTACTCTTGAGTTTTCGGATCTTTTGAGTAGTTTTCTTTGAAAAGGGGAAAGTATTAAAATAATACGAATAAAGAAAAAATCCATTTTTCTCTAGTAGAGTGCCCAAAATTTCCTAAAATATGCGTCAAAAAATTAGCACAGAAACTTGAATTAGTGCTTTAGCCCGCCTAAGCGCCTTCTGGGACTTTTTCTGGAAAAAAATAATTTTATTCTTCACATAAAATGAATCAAAACTCAGTATTTAATTAATTATTTCTACGTCTGTTAAAGATTTTTATTTCTATTCACCATTTTAGTCTTATCTTTATCACGACATTTAAAAGCGTTAATATAAATTGCCGCCTATTGTGTAAGCCATAAAAGTGAGTCTCTCTAAACTCCACCTCCATCAAAATGTGATTATAATTATATTTAACTGTCTGAGAATGTTTAATTTCTGTATGTTCTGTAAGTTCCTTCAAAATTTCCTTTGCATGTGGGTGGTGCAACGATGTTTAGGAGAGTCCGTCACACATACAGTCTTTGGAAATTTGGTTAGACCCCAGGTGTGTGTATTTTCGGATTTTTTTTTTTTTTTTTTTTACTTTTAACTTTTTTAATAATTAATTAGTGGGTAGCTACGGTCTGGTAAGTTCAACACAAGCACATTAAAACTTCAGCTCAAATCTAATTAAAAAACTGAAAAAGTGGTTGTAGAGCACCAATAAGCAACCCGTCGATCACGATTGACCTGTCGATTCCGTGCCTATTTTGAGTCAATCGCAGTGACACTGTGAACTTGCTTTTACTCCCTGAATATAATCAATGAGCATTAGTTTACTGAACAAAATTATTTTTAACGGCTAAATCAAAAGTTGCTGGAAAATTCTTCGAGCTTTTTAAACAAGCAATATACTTGTGTATGAAAATAATTTGCTGTATGTTTGCATAACATTATTTTAGCAATTTAAGCAACTACTTAATAAGCATCAAAATTTTTTTCTTCGGAAATAGTTAACCAGCAATTGGAAGTCAATATTGTCAGAACTTAACTGTGTATGCAGTATGCAACATATCTGTTTAATTATATAGTGTAAGCATCTCCCCCCCCCCTCCTCCACATGGCCAGAAATAAACGATCTTGTGCTCCTACCGAACTTGAAAAGTAGATCTTCAGTTATTTTAGATTGCCGATTGGTGTTATATAGAGCATCATGATAACTGACCGTGATGGCTGGCGGCATTTTAGGGGCACTCGCTTTGGAGAAAAAGAGAACAGATTTGTCAGTAAGACGCTGCATTGTCAGATACTTCAGCATAAATTTCTCTAAACGAAGTTTGCCATCTTAATTTATTTTAAAAGAAAAGAGCCCAAAACGTAACTTACCATCTAGTGAAGCATGAGCAAAAGTGAGCATAATCCAATGTGCAAGAAGAATCACAAGAAACAGGTGCTTATGGTAGAGATAGATACTAATGTGGAAGTTCGGCGCTATAAGTCGGCGCAATGTCATGTTGCGTTATGGCCCATGATTCTCGCGCTTATCCTGGAAAGGAAGAGAGGTTTTCTTTAAAACAATATATTATTTAAATATCTTTTTGTTGGCAGTGTATCAACAAAAGGAAAATCATCAATGGAAATGCTAGTTTATTTTATTGAAATTTATAGAAATTAGAGTAAAACGAGAAACTGAAAATGCATACATTTTTGTTAAATTTAAACAAAAAATATCTTTGCAAAAAATGTTACCCATTTTTGTCTTATATGATAACTATAAGACTAAACGAGCACTTTTGTTACCAACTTGATTTTATGAATTCGTTGTATTTTCCTTTTCTCCCCTCATTTTGTAGCGATATTTCTCATCGGCTTATACCCTCATTATTTCTAAAACAAAATGCATTCATACATTGAAAATAGTGCTTCTTCCATTCAAAAAAAAAATTGCAATGTTGTGGAAAATTAATAATTGACCTTTTCTTTTTTTAAAATTCCACTCGTCGGAGTCTGAAACTCTGTAGAGCTGCGGAGTCGGAATCGAACTGCTTTTGGGGTAATAGAGCTGGAGTCGTGGGATCTCAAGTTCCAGCACTTTTGGAGTTGGTCGTTTTCCCTATAACAGTACCGGAGAAACTGAATGCTTTGATTGAAATTTAACATTTTTGTAAGTTCTTGGAATATAAAACGTTTTGAATTACCTTACTCATTCTTAAATAATGGAAATAATACGAGTTTTTATGCTTTCATTTTTTTCAAAATAAACATTTTCACAGTTCATACGAAAAGACACTAGGAATTCAACCAGCAAAGATCATCTAAAATTTAACCCTCCAACCAAGAATACAAAATTTGTTGTAGAAGGGAAAAGGGATCAACCCTTCACGGAACGAATTAGTCAGGGATCCCTGATAGAGATTTTTCTGTTTATTACTATTAAGCTAATTTTCCGTGAGTAGCTTCATTTTAATGAGACGCCCAACTGTTCCTCCTACAACAATTCTCGATTGTGGTAGCTAACAGGGGTAGCAGGGATTAAATGTGTCGATTGAATGTGTCTCAAAAGCTTATCACTAACTGTGGCTTTTTTAGTTAAAACTGAAGATAATTATTAACATTGTTGAAAAAAATATTTGTCCTACAAGGTATATGGTTTGATCAAAGAGTCCCCCTCCTCCTAATATGTATCGAGTACCAGGTTATCAAAAGTAATTACTAACTACATGAGTTTTTTTTTATTGCTTAGTTAATATGTATATAATTAAATAGGCACATTGTCCTACGAATTGTGTGGTAGGTAATCTCGGTCCTACGAGATAAAAATGTAGTACAGATACCTGATGAAAAAAATGATTGCTATCAAGCTGAAGCTTCTTGAATAGCTTCGTTTTAACGAGACGCCCAACTTTTCATCTAACAACAATTCTCGATTGTGGTAGCTAACAGGGGTAGCAGGGATCAAATGTGTCGATTCTATGGGTCTCAAAAACTTATCACTAACTGTGGCTTATTAATTAAATCGTAAGATAATAATTAACATTGTTGAAAAAAATATTTGTCCTACAAGGTGTACGGTTTGATCAAAGAGTCCCTCTCCTTCCAATATGTATCGATTACGAGGTCACCAAAAGTGATTACTAACTGCCTGAGTTTTTTCCTATTGCTTAGTTAAAATGTATATCATTTAAAAGTCACATTGTCCTACAAATTGCATGGTACGCTATCTCGGTCCTACGTTCTCAAAATGTAGTACCCTGATGAAAAAATAATCAGCACCAAGCTGAATCTGCTTAAATTGTGCCGTTTCAATGAGACGCCCGACAATTTCATAAACGAAATTCTGGATTGTAGTAGATAACAGGGGCAGCTGAGTCAAAATTTGCCGATTTGACGGTTCTCTAAAATTTATTACTAACTGTTGGTAATTTATTAAATATTAAGAAAATTACTAACTTTATTGAAAAAAAATATTTGACCTACAAGGTCTATGGTTTGTTCGAAGTGTCCCGCTCCTCCAAAGATGTATCAATTACGAAGTCATCAAAAGTCATTACTAACTGCCCGATTTTTTTCCTATTGCTTAGTTAATATGCATATAATTTAACAGTCATATTATTTTACAAATTGCGTGGTACGTCATCCAGGTCTTACGTAATATAGTACAGATCCCCGATGAAAAAATAATCACTATCAAACCAAATCTTCTTGAATAGCGTCGTTTCAATGAGTGGCAAGATTATTGCATAAACGAAATTCTGGATTGTGGTAGCTAACAAGGGTAGCTGGAAAAAAGTATGTCAATTTGACGATGCTCAAAAATTTAATACTAATTGTTTTTTTTTATTAAATATTAAGAAATTATTAACATTAGTGGGAAATATATTGGTCCTACAAAATGTATGTTTTGATCAGAGTCCCCTCCTCCCAGCATGTATCAATTACGAGATCACCAAAAATAATTACTAACCACTTCAATCTTTTACTTTTGCTTTTTACTTTCTTCTATATCTATTATATAGAAGAAAGTATTGGTTTCGTGAAAATTTTCGAATGTCGAATTTTGACGGATTTGCACGTTTTGAGGTGCGCTGAGTCCATTTCGACCATTTTTGGAAAATGTCTGTCTGTGTGTCTGTGTGTGTGTCTGTGTGTGTGTAAGTCTGTATGTGTGTGACCAGTTTTTGTGGCCGCGCTAGAGCAAAAACTACTGCATGAAATCGAACAAAATTTTTTTCACATATGTACCACCATGTGAACTGGTGCACCTGACTTTGTTTAGCGAATTCCTCCAAGGGGGGTGGAGCAATCGCACGTGTTCTGCGCGTGGGTGATTGCTATATCTCAGGAAGTAACCGGCGGAATTAAACGAAAATTGGTCCATAGGTAAACCCTATCGAGTACAGGTGCTGATTCAATTTGTGTGTCAGTATCTTGAAGGTGGATGGAGAAATCGCACGTATTCTGCGCGGGGGTGATTGCTATATCTCAGGAAGTAACAAGCGGAATCAAACGAAAATTGGTCCATACGTAGACCCTATTGAGTACAATCGCTGATTCAATTTGTGTGCCAATATCTCAAAGGGGGGTGGAGCAATCAAAAGTGCTTATTTTGTCATTGCACCTACTGTATCTCGAGAAATATTGAAGAGATTTGAATGAAATTTGGAATAACACTAACCCAATAAGGAAGCAAGCATCGATTAAATTTTGGCGCCAATCGCCCCAGGGGGAGGGTGGGGTGATTTTTGCGCTTAGTCAACAATGCGAAAAATCAATTCATTAAACTAGCTGTCGTGGCCGTCACGAAACTTTCTTCTATATCTATCTTATGAATTCCAGTTACAAAATAAAATACGTACTCGCCCGAATAATTGGAAACAGCTCCAATTTCCCAATTATCGTAATAACCCTGCAAATGCAGAATCAATGAGCGAAATTGGAAATCATTGCAAAAGCCTTGTTTAGATTAATTGCAAACATTTTATTTGTTAGTAAAAAGAAATTGGCAACAGTTAAAAATTTCAAATCATTGAAAGTTTTCAGCTGTTTTGATAATTAAATAGGGTGAAAGCGATTTTTTAATGAATTGATTTTTCGCATTATTGACTAAGCGCAAAAATCACCCCACCCTCCCCCTGGGGCGATTGGCGCCAAAATTTAATCGATGCTTGCTTCCTTATTGGGTTAGTGTTATTCCAAATTTCATTCAAATCTCAGCAATATTTCTCGAGATACAGTAGGTGCAATGACAAAATAAGCACTTTTGATTGCTCCACCCCCTTTGAGATATTGACACACAAATTGAATCAGCGATTGTACTTAATAGGGTCTACCTATGGACCAATTTTCGTTTGATTCCGCTTGTTACTTCCTGAGATATAGCAATCACCCCCGCGCAGAACCCGTGCGATTTCTCCACCCCCTTTAAGATACTGACACACAAATTGAATCAGCGCCTGTACTCTATAGGGTCTACCTATGGACCAATTTTCGTTTGATTCCGCTTGTTACTTCCTGAGATATAGCAATCACCCCCGCGCAGAACACGTGCGATGGCTCCACCCCCCTTCGAGATATTGACACACAAATTGAATCAGCACCTGTACTTGGTAGGGTCTACCTATGGACCAATTTTCGTTTGATTCCGCCGGTTACTTCCTGAGATATAGCAATCACCCACGCGCAGAACACGTGCGATTGCTCCACCCCCCTTGGAGGAATTCGCTAAACAAAGTCAGGTGCACCAGTTCACATGGTGGTACATATGTGAAAAAATTTTTGTTCGATTTCATGCAGTAGTTTTTGCTCTAGCGCGGCCACAAAAACTGGTCACACACATACAGACTCACACACACACACACACAGACACACAGACAGACATTTTCCAAAAATGGTCGAAATGGACTCAGCGCACCTCAAAACGTGCAAATCCGTCAAAATTCGACATTCGAAAATTTTCACGAAACCAATACTTTCTTCTATATAATAGATATAGAAGAAAGTAAAAATCGCTTTCACGCTATTTAATTATCAAAACAGCTGAAAACTTTCAATGATTTGAAATTTTTAACTGTTGCTAATTTCTTTTTACTAACAAATAAAATGTTTGCAATTAATCTAAACAAGGCTTTTGCAATGATTTCCAATTTCGCTCATTGATTCTGCATTTGCAGGGTTATTACGATAATTGGGAAATTGGAGCTGTTTCCAATTATTCGGGAGAGTACGTATTTTATTTTGTAACTGGAATTCATAAGATAGATATAGAAGAAAGTATCGTGACGGCCACGACAGCTAGTTTTGTTAATATTTATAAAATTTAACAGCCACATCGTCCTTCCAATTTTGTGGTACGTTATTGCGGTACTTCAATTGAATACACATTTTCAATTCGTGCTAGTAGAAATAAATTTATTTTGCATAATTTGGTATTACGGCTGAGCCTTGCCAGTACGCATGCATAGAGCATATTAGGAATTCTTCGTAAATATCGACCATAATCCTGCAAAAAAATAACCTTACAATTCTTGTCGGACTAGTGATACCTACCTGTTTACTTGTAGGACATTGTTTTATCTGGATAGAGAATGTACTAAACTATAATATATTTTTGTCCTACAGTTAGTACCACAAGACCACTTTTCTTATTACTAACAATTTCTGAGCGTAGGACCGGGATAATGTACCACGAAATTTGTAGGACAATGTGACTGGTTAATTATATACATATTAACTAAGCAGTAGAAAAAAAAATTGGGTAGTTAGTAATTACTTTTGATGACCTCGTAATCGATACATGTTGGGAGGAGGGGGACTCTCTGATCAAAACATGCCCCTTGTAGGACAAATATTTTTTTCAACAATGTTAATAATTATCATTAGTTTTAATTTCAAAAGTCACAGTTTGTGATAAGGTTTTGAGACCCATAGAATCGACACATTTGATCCCTGCTACCCCTGTTAGCTACCACAATCGAGAACTGTTGTAAGAGGAAAAATTGGGCGTCTCATTAAAATTAAGCTACTCCCGTAAAATTAGCTTAATAGTAATAAACAGAAAAATCTCTATCCCTGACTAAATATTTTATGTTTTCATAAAACAATCTTGTGAGACGTTTTGATGAATTTAGGAACAATGAAGAAAAAAAATTGATGTTAAAAATTTTTTAGTTAAACTGGTGTTTTAATTGTTTGTTGTACATATGGAACAAAGCACATATTATGAACCTATACCAATTCGTACTTTTTTTATTTATTTAAGAGAAAAAAAAAGAAAAGAGAAACGAATTATAGAACAGAATTCCAGGAAAAATAACCGACTTACAACAAATGTTAGGCAGGAATTCAAGTGAAACAGGCGATCGCAAATTACAATCGCTACTGGAAATGAATTACATTAGAACGTTTCTTGTTAAAAACATCGTGACGTCAGCGTGACGTTTGCGTGACGTTTGCCAATGAAAAACGAGCTAGATAAAACGTCACAGCTTACTTGGCGAATAAGAGGAGATCATTGACTGCTTGTGAGCTCTTATTGGCTCCACCCGTAGTGACGTCAGTGCCAAGTTAAGTTGATGATAATGTAATTCACTTCCAGTAGCGATTGCAATTCGAAGCGATTGCAATGGTGTTTCACTTGAATCTCTGTCTTAGGCAGATAAAATATTTAATCTGAACAGGTGAAAGTAAATAAATGAAAAGTAAAACCTGTGCCTCTAAACTAGACTAACGTAACTCCATTTTCGTTACTTTTCAGGAGAGTGATAAAACGTTTGTCTGATGCATACGAAGGATAGGACTTGCACGCTTTTAACGTTACTAAACAGCTGTGAAGAAACTTCTTCAAAAAACCATTCTCATGATTCGATGCAGAGTAAGATTCTAAATACTATGACAGTTGTCAATTATCAGCTTAAGCTAGTCTGGCGTTGAGGTACAGAAATAAGAACTTTGTTACAGTAGAATACAAAAGCAGCTATTTTAAGCAGATTTATATTATTTTTCTTTTTTTGCTTTAGAGCTTAGAAGCTAGCTTACAGGACTTTGTCAATAAAAATTGTAAATGGCTTCTAAGATCACTGAAAAATGTCAAAACTAACATAAGTGACTATATGGTTACACTCATCCCAGGTCTATAGAACAAGTTAATGTTGAAAATAAAAGCTAGTAATTGAGCTATCTAATAGTTAATGAGCTGAAAAGTAAAAACCAAGCTTAAAAAAGTAAAACTAGCACGAACAAATTTCGTGCCTATAAGACAGAAAAGATTACTTTAAAAACAAATTTTTCATCAGTTTAAATAGGTGTTGGTGAAGATATTTAAATTCATAGAGAAAATTTAAAAGAGAAATGCTATTAAGTCAAATCGTGTGCGTAATTTGAAAAAGTGATGTAATTATGTCAGTAAAATGGAAAATGTTCTTGCAAAAGTTAATTTATTGTAACGAAACTTCTTGTTTTAAAATTGCTTTTGGAGAACTCATATGCATATAGGATGTTCATAATTTCTTTCTTCAGGATTTATTTTGCTAAGCTGATTATCTTTGGGGCATCATTAACACTTCTGGTAATTTGAATCCTAAAATATGTAAATTTATTTGCTGGAGCGTATCTAAGAGCAGTTAATTTTGGAGCTTTTTGCTTTCTCTACTTAACTTGTCTATTTTTCTCCTTAAAAATATTTACAATGTCGACCAGTTAGGAAAATTTCGACTTGATAAAATATGTCGTGAAAGAAAGCAGTGAAAAAGTAAAGGGAAAAGTAAGAGTTGGGTAAATCTAACAAAAAAAAAAAGGAAACCAGATATTAGTACTCGAATTAATTCAGAAAAATATTTTTTCTCTATGTTTTAGAAACAGAAATTTTAGGCACTAAAAATGGAAAAATAGTAAAAAACACTATTTGATTTGTATATAAGTCTTTGCTTCAGCTTTACACGATTGAAAAGATAATAATTATGGGAATTTGAACTATACCCACGCAAAATTTATGAATGTTGTTGTTTGAAATATACCTATGCCAAAGAATGAGTGATTTGTTTGTTTGTTTGTTTTTTTTTTTCGTTTTTTTTTTTGCTACTTCTTAAAAAGGAAAAATTAAAAAATAAAAACTTTTGGGGGCTATGTTTCATTTTAAAACATACCGCTTTGATGAGTGCAATTCTATTGCCGCAGTATTTGTAGAATTGCGCCTACGTTGGGTCGTTGAAATTTAATAGTGCTAAGTAGAAACACTTTTATAGCCTCTGCATTCAACAAGTATATCTCACACTGCGAAACTTGGAAACACGCCTTAAAAATTTAGTCAAGCATATTTTCACGCTTTGAATTTCAAAGAAAAATATTGCATGTTGGAAAATGGAATAAAAAACCGTTCGAGTTTTTAAAATGTTAAATTTGATTGTGTGTGCGTGTGTTTTCATTCTTACATCAAACATTCTAAATTTTAAAAATCAAAGAGTATGCATCTCTTCTGGCCATCTTCATTTTATCTTAAAAAACCTTAATGGAAATGATAACTATTACATCGTTCCCTGTCTTCGTATATTATACTGCAAAATGAACTATACTCCTCTAAAAATATCAATGGTTTTTTTATGTGTGTGTTAGATATTTTGCTACAAAATAAATTCTATTCCTCTAAAACCATCAAGGTTTTTTCGATATGTGTCGAAGCAGGGGTGCCCATCCCCCCCAAGCTCAATGGCGCAAATTCCCTCCCAAAATTTTTCACAACCCTCTGTTGCTTTTTATTTCTTTATTTTTACCCCTTTTTTATTTTATTATTTTTTAATAACATTTATATATTTATTTTTTCAATATTTATTTATTTACTTAAAAAAAATATTTATTTATTTCTTAAAATTATTTCTATTATTTTTTTATTTATTATTAATTTTTAGAAGTACTAATCATGCGCAGAATAGAATTTTTTTTTGCTCTTCCACGCATTCCAAGCACACACACACACACACACAAAATAAATAAATAAATAAATAATAATAATAAAGTAATGAAAAAAATAATTTAAATTAAAAAATAAATTAATGAACAATTTTTATTTAAAAAAAATCAGTAAATAATTTAAATCAAAAAAATAAATTAATAAATAATTTAAATAAATAAATAAATAAATTAGTCTTAAAAAATCCCCCCCAAAAATTTTGATGGCCCAACTTGCGCCATAATCCCCCCCTGTGGGCACACCTGTGTCGAAGTAATTTTTTTTTTTTTCAAAGATTGAATAATATCTTTCAAATCAATAGTTTTTTTTTTTTTTTTCCACGAAAATCCAAAGTTTTCAATTTTAAGATATAGAGCAAAGATCCGTTTGATGAAAGCGACTTGAAGTATAAATAAATTCAAACATAATGGAATACTAAATATGAGGCATACTATTTTCCCTAACTCTGCAGCTCATTTAAAGCCTATTACTACAACATCCGACTTCGGCCCCTTTCCTGAAAATCAGTCTGACTTTACTACCTCAGTTTCTTCTTTATTTTGTATGTTTTGAAATTTCCATAAAACAATATTGAAATTTTCTTATAAATTAAAAAAATAGACAGCGACGTTTGCTTGAGATTTTGAGAGAAAAAAAATAAAGACACTATTTCCTTTATTATATTTATTTTAGAGAAATATCTAAATTAATATTCAATAGTCACTGGCAGTGAAATAGAATTATTCTTACCTCAACTGCAATCAGTTATGGTTCTATAAATATAATATCACCCATTTGTCACCCATTTGTTTTGATAAATAAGCTTGCAAATATATTTGTAATTATTGCGCCCAAGGAATTCTTTCCAGAATATTATATCAACCTACTTGAAAGGAGAAGGAAGACGATAAATATTTAATGCAGAATTACTTTGGCAATTTAGCAGAATCAATTCCGCATTACAAACGACAAATGGCAACGGTTGTGTTAATCATACTGCTTTCGTGAACTGTGATAGCTCATATTGGATGGTTTTATTGTTTAAATAGAAATTTCGCTTTATGCTCAAAAACAGAGAAAAAAGGATGCATGAAAAAAGAATATTTAACAATGATTGTGTTAAATAGTGCTTTGAAATACTTTTTTTTCAAAAACTGTCTATCATAAGCAGGAAGACTAATACTTTGGTTGGCGTTTACTGAAACACAATTCCTATTCAATAATCGTTTAATTTAATGTTCGTTCTTATACTACCCCCGTAGATAGTTTTTCTTTCTTTTTTCCTCCTTTTCCAACCTTTTTTTAAGAGGTGGGGGAGGTAAATGCGTAACAAAGCTTTATTTTCTTTTTATTGCAAAATAATTTTTATGTTGCATGCATTTTTCTATGCGCTGATCTTCATCTCTTTCGCTTTGCTTGCATTACATAAAAAGTGATAGAAATGTTAACAATATTAGTTTAGCTATATGATACCATTTACAATAGTTAAACTTTTATGCACACTGCAACAAAAACAACTTTTACTATGAGGGACGTGACTAAAAGGTACCTCAAATGCAGTATTTAACTCACTTGATTTTAACAAAACCGATTCTTATTAAAAGGCTAATAGCTATTTGTATAGCTTTTCTAACTATCCTTATTATACCAATGTGAATTCAAGCTAGTCATTTTTCCCAATCACTTTTTAAAGGAATCTTACATTCAAAGCTAAAAATCCAACTATAGATTTCTAAAGCCAAATGCATCGTTAAATGGAAACAATAGAAACTAAATATATTTTTCTCAAAGAGCAAATAAGTGAAATCTTTGCAGTATAAATGCTAAAAGACAGTTCGTATGAAATTCTTTTAATGAAGCTTTCTTATGGTCTAGAGAGTAATTAAGGGATGAATGATCAAAGCGCGGAAAATGGTTTTAGAGACGTCCACTAATGAGGAAGATTTTACTTTTAGAAGAAATGGAGATAATAGAAATATTTAAAAGTTTCTTAATGAATAGTTTAATAATACCAAAAGTTTTGATACTTTCAAAACACATATGTAATTTAATTCATAATATCAAAAGTGTATCGCTCAATAAAAATTAAAAATAAATCTGCCTCTAGCATCTAAACCAATCGGAAGTTACTTTGATCTCAAGTTTATATTGTAACATGCAGAGCCCTTCGAACTTGAGCCCTTAATCCTGATATCTGCTATTGTTGACACATTCTTGCCAGCAAATTCTTATGACCTACAACTGTCTTAAATAGTTACATAGAAAGATTTCATAAAAGCTGATGCTTGACGGAAAAAAAACCCTCGCTTAAATACAAATCATTCTCTTGGAATTAAAATTTATGCATTCCTGATTTTCTTGCAGATGTTTTTTTACAAAACCTTCAATAACTCGAAGCTATGATTTGAACATGCTGCGACCCAGGCATCGAGCGGCTATTGGATTCGTCTGACCAGCCGCTTTTAATCCAACAGTTAAAACTTCGAAATACGTATACTCACAATAAGTGATAATCTTTCGACAAAGAATTGATGCAGTTGACGAAAAATGTCCTCTGCCAAAGTACAGTACAAAGTATCAGTAGCGTATCAAGGAGGGGGGGATTAACAAATTTACCTTCCAAAATTCCTTTTCTGCTATTGCAATTTGATGTAGATTTCATCCTTTATTTACAATAAATTTTGTGCAATTTTTGCAGTAATGATTTTTGCAATTATATCAGTTTCTATTATTCTAATTTTAGTTTGAAATTAATTATCGTGTTTTTTCTAATGAAAATGAAAACTATTTTTTAAATGTAAAACGCTACTGGAAATGTAGACTATCAGATCAAGAATCAATCCGTATAGCCACAAGTAGAACATGCAGTTCCGAAGCGCTGGAGCTCTGGCCAAGGGTAAATACAGACTACCATTGGAGGAAGCAGTGTCATAACCAAATAATATAGAGTTTTGTGTATGAAAAAATTCTGAAACTGCTTGGGTGATAATAAAAAAGCAACCAAATCGACCAAAAATAAGACAAGTTATAGGGATTAAAACATCACTAATGAACTCCATGAGTAATGAAAAAAGTAGTATTCGAATATTTCCTTTTTAAAGTAATTTATGAATTGAAAATTTTTCTACAATCGGTTACATTTTATGGGTAAAGTAGTTGATCACAATGTAGAAGAATAATATTGTCTAAAGTTTAAGGGGGTGTCATGCTCTCCAGTAACGTCTCTTTGAAACCACTCCAGGCTCCAACTATTCTATCTTTGGATTTCAAAATTTAATCGATGCATATTCGATAAAGATATCTTTGCACAGGAAATTTTATTACAACAAGCTTCTTTATTACAACAAGCGGACAACAGCTTCTAAGTTTGCATCGATTTTTTTTATTTGTTTCTTTTACTAAAAGTTGAAATGAAAACGATTTTTACAAGAAGTTAAAATAATTATACAAGGACTTTATGAAAAATATGATAGCTGTCCGATTCAATTTTCTCATCTGATATGCAATTTCTCTGCATTGCAATCAAAAAGCAACTTTTTCTCTTTTTTTCGTTATATTATTTGTAAGAAATATTTGGAAAAAAGTTCGCTCCTGAAACAAACCTACATTTAATTTTTAAATAAATCTTTGTGTAGAAAGCTTTTTTGAAACCCGAGCTTACATTTAATTAAGCATTTTTTGGGAAGCAAATAATATAAAAATTTGATATGAAATTGAATTTAAGAGTTATCTGTAACTGACAATATCAATATGGGAATTTTACAAAATCTTTTTTAAATGTTGCCTTCACAAGCAGTTTAAAAAAAAGATAACTAACTTTAGAAAATAGAAACGACTTTTCAAAAATGAGAACTATGGTTTAGTTTTCTTTACATAATAAGACTGATGAAAAGGGATTAAAAGACGAAAATAGAACATAGAAGATTGAGGAAATATACACTGTAAAAAAACTCAGTTTTAAAGCCGAGACACATCAATTTTCTAAGGATTTTAGTTTTTCTTTACAATGCATTCGTGCAGTATTAGTAGTAAAAAATTTTGCAATTATCTCAGTTTCTAGTATTCTTGTATTAGTTTTGCGGTAATTTATCGTAGTTTTTCTGTTGCATATGCATAAAAGTTTTCACGTGCAAATTCAGTTTTGTTTTAACGAACTACCGCATGATATATTCGATGACAATTACATGAAAGGGGACAATACAGAAGCGTTAATCTCAAAAATAGATTCCATGTTTGCAAGCATTTATTCAAGATAAAGTAGTCTTATGTCGTGAGGAGAAGGAAAATGGCGTAACTGATTCTAGCATAGTTTTGAATCATTAAAGGTTTAGTAAATACACCGGCAAAAATATAAAAAACTTTTTTTTTAATCTAAAAACTACACTGCTTAAAACAGTTAGGGGAGCAAGCAAAAAAAAAATGAAATAAATATCGAAAAATTAAAAATTTGAAAGTAGGGTATTGAGATGGGGAATTTGGGTGTCGGTCGGTCGGTCTGTCTGTCTGTCCCCCCCCCCCCCAATAACTTTTGAATGAACATTCCGATTTGAACGAATTTTTTTTGTTGGAAAGATCTCGGCGAGTACAGCTCATTCCCATATTTGATTTTTCGATTTGAACAATTTTTGGTTCAACTTTGAGCCGTTGAAACAGCCTGTCTCGCGATACTAACTTTTTAGGAAACAGTCCGATTTGAACAAACTTTTTTTTGCTCGAAAGATCTTTTCAAGGATACTTCATTCCCGTATCTACATTTTCGATTTGAATAATTTTTCGTTCAACATTGAACCGTTCAAACAAGCTATCACTACTAATAACTTTTGGGTGAACAGTCCGATTTAAACAAACTTTCTTTTGTTCGAAGCATCTCGGCAAAGATACTTTATTGCCGTACTTAAATTTTCAATTTGAACATTTTTGGTTCAACATTGAACCGTTCAAGCAACTTTTCCCCACCTAATAACCTTTAAGTGAATCGTCCGAATTGAATAAACTTTTTTTTTGTTCCAAAAATCTCGGAGAGGCTCATTCCCATATTTCGCTGTTTGATTTGAACCATTTTTTGTTCAATGTTGAACTGTTCAAAAAAAAAAACTTAACATTAGAGCCTACGGGGAAATTTAAGTTGAATGTTGATCCTGAACTTAAAGGCGGATTTCCTTCAAACTAACTTTGTACGAAAATGGTTTTGATAAATAATGTATGCAAAATACATTTCTGAATAATCTTCTATGAGGATTCTGATTCCGCCACCGACTCCGCAAACATGGCGGAAATGCAGGCTCAAAAAAAAAAAAGACTGACTGTGTCGACGATTTTTTGTTTATTTATTCATTAGTTTTATTTTATTTTTATTATTATTATTATTATTATTATTATTATTTTTATTATTATTATTATTGGCAGACGATTTTTTTTGTTTTGTAACAAAAATTTTTCATTCACGACAGCGTTTTATTCTTTATTTATATTTAACAACTGGCAACGGATTAAAAATGAAATTCGAAACATTTTATTAACGGACAAGTTTTTTTTCTCTTTGTTTTTTCCTTTCTTTGATAAAATGTTTTTTGATGTTTTTAGCACTTTCATTTATTTATTTATTTTTATTTATTTATTTATTTATTTTTTTGGAAAACGATTGAGGAATTTTTCTACTGAAGAACTGTAACAGTTACATTCTTTAAAAGGTGCGACAAAACTTTATTTATTCATTTATTTACTTTTTACGTGTCTATTTCATCTGATGAGAGGGGTATATTTTGCTTTTAGAAATCAGCTTTAAGTGCTAAAAAGGTATATTTGACATAATTTTCAGTCTCAGATAATCAAGAGAATATTGATCAAATGCTAGAATGCCGATGTCGATGTACGGGAAAGTAGGCTCGTTTAGTTCTTGACAGAACTTCTTGTTTTATTTATTCTAGGATAACTTCTTATAGTGAATTCAAGCAGTAAGGTACAATTCTATGCCTACTCAATTGCAATCAAAATTTTTGTTAATGACTCATCAAAATTATTTATCATTCAAGTTTCCCCATTGGTGCGTCCAGTTTTTTGAAAAAGTACATACTAAACACTAGTCATCAGTAGAAACGACTATTACATTTTTCACTCCAAGACAGGCACATCAATTGGGACAGCAGGACAGGTGGTCAATGCCCTCCCCTCTAGTGAAATTAATGTATTTACATATAAGTGGGAGCTTTTTTTTTGGGTATAATTATTTACATTGAAATTTGGAAAAATTTACTTTTTGCCACGGCAAAATTTGAAATGATGGACCTGCGTCAGGAAAAAGGGGGTTAACAACAGGGAAATACGAATTTTTCACAATAATTAGTGTTAAACCTTTCCCCACTAATATTCATGACGAAAAATAAGTATGCAATAGTAAAAACTGCAGTTTTTATTCATATGATCATTGTGTATTTTTTCTTCATTTAATTTGTGAAAAACGTTTAATATTTCAGCCAAGGTTGTTAACCCTTTAATTGTCAAGTTATTTTGATGATTTGGGTGCACAAATTGTCAAATTTTTTGAAACAGTCGGGTTTGACAAAGAGATAAAGCCGAAATAAACGTCTCCCGATATATATTCGGGTATAACAATACGATGCACTCAAAAAAAAAATTACCCCGAGTAATACTCGGGCAAACATTTTCGAACAACAGTGCTGTGCCCGAGATTATCTCGGTCATGACAGTTAAAAGGTTAAAATTCAAATTTTAGATATAATCTTTCAATCCCACCCTCCCCCCAAGAGCCTGTCCCGTATTTACAGTTCTTAAATCTGGCAACCCTGCTTGCAACACTTCTGACGACTCCAACCTCATCCGCCACACTACGTTATGTTTTCCCGGATTCCAGCATGCATATAATAAGCCATAGCATTAATTCCGGCAAATCATGTTGTTGAGACATTCTCAAGTAACCTTGTCTCCTTAAAAATATAAAAAAATTACTTCGAATTTCACAGTTGCGGCAATAAAACGAAAGTTTCTGCAACATCTCGATTTCTGCACTTATCTCCTTTTTCTGGTTTTTGACGTCATTAACTTTAATTTGCACATTCTTCTTTCAAGTTTTCTTCTTCCAATTCCTGGTAGGCTTTAAATTATGGATAATCTTTATTGCACTATCCTGATTTTCTGGCAAGCTACATTTGTAAAAATTGTGAGTTACACCACTGCCATTCTAACCCACACATATATATATATTTCAGCCCATTGAAAGCAGAAATACTCATAGCGGGAAGGAAAAGATTCATTAAAGCGCACCTTAGTTAGAATTATAAATGAAGGGAAAAAAAGAGAAAAAGCTCTCTCTCTCTCTCTTTCCCTTTACAACAAGATTTCGTGATTAGCGGAAAAAGAAAGTTTAATTTCTCTTCAGCGAGGCTAATTAGCGGGATTTGATGGTTGAGAAAACGCAAATATGTTTCTTGCTCGGAAAATTCTGAAGATTTTATGATGATGGATTAGATCCAGGTATTAAGTCCGGCTTGTTTCTGTCAGTGTATGTCCAATACAGGGAAAAAGCAATGAATTAAGATATAAATTCATTCAGGAAAAAATTCACCCACTTGGAAATGTTGTGTAAAAAGTAATATCAAACCTTTCCGTTTATTTTCGAAACATTGTGATTACTCATTTATGCTAACATACATTTGGATTTGAATGCTTTATAGCCGGTAGTTTTCTTTTCTTTTGAAAATACGACGGATTTGAATTTTTCAATGTCAGTATTACATATAAAACTGTAAATGCATTTTAATATTTTGGTTCACACTTAGTATTGATGGCAGTGATAGTTCAGAACACACGGTAATCTAGTATGAAGAAAGAAACGCAAGTGTTAACTGTAAAGAATAAAACGGCGATCGAAGCAATTGCTGCAACGCTTGGCTTGTAACTGTTAAAAAACGAGGTAAAAGAGCGAAAAAAGTCTAGGACGAAGTTAAAAATGCACCAAAGTACAACTCCAAGTTTATTGCTGACAAAGTTCGAAAAAACACTTACAAGTAAGATTTAAAAGGTAGTGTAGTTTTGACAAAAAGTAATGGGATAAAAGATAAATTCATCTAGTTTACAGCTCATTAAACACAAAAAAAATAACATCTTCTTATTTGAAATATACAAAAATATATATGTTATAGAATGTTAAATATATTTAAAATACTTGGGGCCTCCATGGCTCTTAAAGTAAAAATTTCTTTTGAATGCAGTAGGCCATGGGTTTAATTCCCACCGAACTCCTGTGTTTTTTTTTTTCTATCTCAGTACTGTAAATATTTCATGTGTTGTCTTACTTAAAAAGTAGTCAAACTTATAGAAGCAATGGAACCCAATATCTCCATAGTGATTATTAACATGACAAAACAACAACATAAAAAAATGCTTAAATTAAACTGTTGTTCTGTTGTTATTGTAACTTAGACTTGATAAAACAATGTATAGAATCATACGCAACCATAATTCAACTATATACATTTTAATGGATCCAGGTTCTTTAAAAGCATTCACATACATTTCATTCATTACCGCACATTCGTGTAATGGTACAAATATTCTGCTTTTAATTTTCAATGGTTTCTCCGAAAAATGTTGGCAAAATATGGTTAAATATTATTTGACCTATCGTTTTTGCGCCGACTTCAAAACTTATGTTTAAAAGTAGTTTCGATGGTGTTCAAAGAAAAAAATTATTTTTTACTTTTTAGAGCAATTTCCAACTGAAGTCGGTTCTATTTTTTTCCAAAATTATTTTATTTTATTCTTTTTCGTGTAAATGTACTTATGAAATAAGGTAATGTTTCCATTACGGAACTTCACCTAATTTTCTTAAGTAAATGCTCCATAAAATAAACTGAAAAAAAAGGAAGGAACTATCAGCGCGTCTAAAATTATAAACGATTGACACTAAAAAATAATCTTTGTTATTCTCTGGTATTTATTTGTGTACTAGCTTAATCAAAGCCATTTAAATATCAACTGTTTTTCAACTAATTTATAAACATGAACAGGTAATCGCCCACCTGATTGGTCAGTTTGGAGGTGTGTGATTGTTTGAACTGCTTTGCGAGGCTACCTTGGCCCGTGACGTTACCAAGGACTCGGGAAAACTTGGATTGGGAGATTCACTTTGGGAATTTTAAGTAGCGGAAGAAGGTCGTGTGCTGTGAGATGGCGGCCCGGGGTTGGTGTGTCGGTGGAGTCAGGGGTGTTATGTAAAGGAGTATCTTCCTTACCTTTTTCATTTTAATTTTCTCTGGTGCCTTGCATTACGAATACTTGTATTGGTTTAAATTATACTTTGTGAACGTTGAGCAGCGGGAATTGTTGATTTTGAAAACTAAAAGCTAACTTGATAATCACCTAAAAGTAACGGAAGCCCCTGCTTCAAATGTATTGCATAATTATTTAATGCGTGCAGTTTCGCACATGCCGTTTATGGCGCAGTGTGTTTCGCTAAACAAGTATTTTATCATTTCGCAGGACAACCTGTATTTAATATCATATAATGTGTGCAGAATAAATGAAATTTCAGTTTACCCATGAACCTGGCTCTTATTCTTGGCTTAGCAGTGTAATTTATTCCCCGGCTTCGCCGGTTAACTTCTTTATTTTGCAGCAACACAGTATTTCTTTCTAGCTTGTATTTATGTTTTACTTACTCCCCCTTTCACTTATAGCAGGATCGTTTCGCCTCGCATCTTACTTTCAGTACGTTCACCGAACGTATTGCCCGCCAATGGCGACCCCCTTTTCCAGATCTCATGGTATCGGCGACCGAAGGTAAGTGTTGACTTTCGTCTCACTTATTACGAGTCTTTTGCATTAGTCGTACTTTTCTGTTTTGCTCTATTCAAAATTTTAATCGTTTTTTTATTTAGCGTAGGGGGCCCGCCTAACGGTCCCTGTCCTTGGTTTGCTCTGTGCTTTAATTCGATTAGTTTAACTTGCTTTCAGTAACTTATTTTGCATTGCCATTTGGCAATGGGTCGCCATTGGCGTGCAATACGTTCGGTGAACGTGCTGAAAGTAAGAAGCGAGGCGAAACGATCCTGCTATAAGTGAAAGGGGGAGTAAGTATTGGTATAAAAATTATCCTATGTGAGGCACTCTCACAATTTTAACACATACTACGTACGTTACCGCTAATGAGTTTCATGTTAGATTTAGTTAAGCCTTGGTTCAAATTTTTCATCATGATTACTGTTAATATTACTGTTGCGAGGCAAAAGATTTTTGCAACAATGGCTTGAAAATTTAATCATTTAATGGGGAAATGACATGAAATTTACTGCTTTCCATAATAACTTTTTTTCTAGTGAACCAATATCGTCATATGAGTACATGGTACCTAAGTTACACCATCTCCTATCGATTAAAAAAAATCATCCAAATCGGTGCAGTAGATCATAAGTTATGTGCGAACAAACAAACAAACAAACAAACAAAAAAAAAAAAAAAAACATACGCCTGACTCACACTTTTTAAATGAAAGTTTCAAAACAAGTAAAAAAAAAACATTAACTTATATTTTATTAAAAGTACACAAAGTTAAAAGTCTAGTAAATGAAGGAAAGAAGAACGCATGAAAAGCTGTTTTACTCAACTAATAAATAGTTGCGGAACAATTCATCGGAGCAGAAACAAGTGTCAGAGAGCACAAACACATTCGGAGACCCGAGGGAGAATCTGTCACCTTCTGTTCTAAGGCGATAATTTTCTCTCCTAAAACTGTGAACTTAAATATCGTCTTTGCCTTCTTTAATTATTTGTGGAGCTATCTTATTGTTGTTAAAAGAAGCGGAAAATTGGAGATTTTTCCCGTTGGTGTGACATCTTTTAAATTACAATTACTTATTGTTCATAAAATGATAAATTTCCGTTACATTTTTATGAGTTTTCCTTTAATTTGTTACTTTTCGAGGAAAAGTTATTTATTTTAAATTGCTTGTTATCCTGTCATGTTCAAAATCAAGAGTACAACACAAATAATTTTGAGCGCCACACAAATTATTTCTCAGAATGATATTAAAACTTAATGTAGTATAGCTTCTAAAAATATCTTCTTCTGAAAGAACTAGTACTGGTTCTCAGCATTTTTCGGACCCTACATATATGATGTTTTACATTAAGAGTGACAAAGTCCAGGCGCCAGATTGCTCGCATTACTAAAAAACGAGGACATTAAAAATGTACGGGTTTGCCTTTCTCTGTACATACATACACATACAGAATGTTCCATTTCAATCTGCATGAACTTTATTTTCTCAACCGTTCGTCCCAGATGCATACTTCCGATTGCAGAAATGGTGCAGAATTAAAATAATAAAAGTTTGAAGCGAAAAAAAAAATGTCAAAAAAAGCAAAATCTAACTGTTCGTACGGACGCCAGGTCCCCTAACTAATATTTAAGAAAAAAAATCTCAATTGAAAAAAAAAATTCCAATGCAAACAAATTGAAAGATATATAATAAAAACCCAAAGCGATATTCCACTTCAAAATTCTGAGGTCCCGTGCAGAAAACAAGATCGGAACGTATCACCCTTTCCGTAGAAAGATCGGTTGTCATTCTGCTGAAGCTATTCCCCAAATATACATATTATTGAGAACGACTGTAAAGTGGCGTAAGACACAAAACGCAACAAATATCTCAAAAGGGTCATCTTGGATTTCAATTTTCTTTACATCATTGGAAAGAACACTCTTTACTTAACTAAAAAACGTTATTTTTATTTTTGAAACAAACTAAAATGTGTACGTAATTCAACGTGAAATCAAGGAAAAAAAGACATAGACCTCAAAAGTTGATGTCAATTTGTTCTATTAAAATTTACAGGAGCTATTGCACTTATTTTCTGATAAAAAAAACACCCTTTTTAGATGTTTTTGAACTTTAGTTTTTGTGTGCGCATCCGTAAAAACTCAAGAAATGGCAAAACATAAAGTTTCGTTTTCAACAAAAAAAATTATCTTCTTATCGCCGCTATAAGAGCTTGAGTCTTTTCCTATGTGTTATTTTTAAGCTCTTGAAACAGAATTTCGGATGATATGTCACTTGGCAAGGTGTCATTAATATTTTAAATTCATAAAATGCATCGTTTCCTTTTTCAAAAAAAAAAAGAAAAACAAAAATAAAAATAATGAATAAATGAAATAAATAATAAATAAAACAATTAATATGGTGTGTACGTGATAAAAAATATGTATAATAGGACTGCAGAGCCATTTTTAGCCTACTTTCCCGTTAAAAATAAAAGAAAGACGAAAAAAGTATTAAAAGTAGCTTAATGCATCTAAAAAATATCGCCAAGTTAAAAAAATAAAAAGGTAAAATGAATATCGAAAAATTAAAAATTTGAAAGTAGGGTATTGAGATGGGGAATTTGTGTGTCGGTCGGTCTGTCGGTCGGTCTGTCTGTCCCCCCCCCCCCCTAATAACTTTTGAATGAACATTCCGATTTGGACAAACTTTTTTTTGTTGGAAAGATCTCGGCGAGTACAGCTCATTCCCATATTTGATTTTTCGATTTGAACAATTTTTGGTTCAACTTTGAACCGTTCAAACAACCTGTCCCGCGATGCAAACTTTTGAGTGAACAATCCGATTTGAACAAACTTTTTTTTGCTCGAAAGATCTTTTCAAGGATACTTCATTCCCGTATATACATTTTCGATTTGAACAATTTTTCGTTCAACATTGAACCGTTCAAACAAGCTGTCACCCCTAATAACTTTTGAATGAACAGTCCGATTTAAACAAACTTTTTTTTGTTCGAAGCATCTCGGCAAGGATGCTTTATTACCGTATTTAAATTTTCAATTGGAACATTTTTGGTTCAACATTGAACCGTTTAAACAACCTTTCTCCACCTAATAACTTTTGAGTGAACCGTCCGAATGGAATAAATTTTTTTTTTGTTCGAAAGATCTCGGCGAGTACAGCTTATTCCCATATTTGATTTTTCGATTTGAACAATTTTTGGTTCAACTTTGAACCGTTCAAACAACCTGTCCCACGATGCTAACTTTTGAGTGAACAATCCGATTTGAACAAACTTTTTTTTGCTCGAAAGATCTTTTCAAGGATACTTCATTCCCGTATCTACATTTTCGATTTGAACAATTTTTCGTTCAACATTGAACCGCTCAATCAAGCTGTCACCCCTAATATCTTTTGAGTGAACAGTCCGATTTAAATAAACTTTTTTTGGTTCGAAGGATCTCAGCAAGGATACTTCATTACCGTATTCAAATTTTCAATTTGAACACTTTTTCGTTCAACATTGAACCGTTTAAGCAACCTTTCCCCACCTAATAACTTTTGAGTGAACCGTCCGAATGGAATAAACTTTTTTTTTGTTTGAAAGATCTCAGAGAGGCTTTCCCATACATTCCCATATTTCACTTTTTGATTTGAACCATTTTTCGTTCAATATTGAACCGTTCAGAAAAAAAAAATTAACATTAGCGTCTACGGGGAATTTAAGTTGAATGTTGATCCTGAACTTAAAGTCGGATTTCCTTCAAACTAACTTTGTAAGAAAATGGTTTTGATAAATAATGTTTGTAAAGTACTATTCTGAGTAATCTTCTGTGAGGACTCTGATTCCGACTCCGACTCCGCAAACATGGCGGAAATGCAGGCTCAGAAAAAAAATTACTGACTGTGCAGACGATTTTTTGTTTATTTATTCATTTGTTTTATTTTATTTATTATTATTATTATTATTATTTTATTTTTTTTTTTGGCAGACGATTTTTTTTGTAACAAAAATTTTTAATTCACGAGAACATTTTATTCTTTATTTATATTTAACAACTGGCAACAGATTAAAAGTGAAATTCGAGACATTTTATTGACGGACGGGTTTTTTTTTTCTTTTTTTTTTTTCTTTCTTTGATAAAATGTGTTTTGATGCTCTTTGTCTTTTATTTATTTATTTATTTATTTATTTATTTTATTATTATTATTACTATTTTTTTTTTTTTTTTTTTGAAAAAGATGGATTTTTTCTACGGAGGAACTGTAACAGTTACACTCTTTAAAAGTGCGACAAAACTTTATTTATTCGTTAATTACTTTTTACATGTCTATTTCATCTGCTGAGAGGGGTATATTTTGCTTTTCGAAATCAGCTCTAAGTCCTAAAAAGGTATGTTTGACATAATTTTCAGTCTCAGATAATCAAGAGAATAATGATCAGATGCGAGAATGCCGATGTCGATTTACGGGAAAGTAGGCTCGTTTAGTTCTTGACAGAACTTCTTGTTCTAAACTGCGATAACGACAGTTTTCAATAGAGTTGAATATTGCAATTATTTCCACCGTGTAAATAAATAATAACAATAGTAATTGAAAAGATGATAAGTATTAATGGAAAATCCATTCATTATACTGCCGAGGATGTGTCTAGATATTCAGCCTATGATTGCAGTTTGCCCATAAACAAAATTGATGAAAAATGGGAAAATGCTTTTTATGACCTTGAAACATTAATGACCTACAACCTTGCGAAGTGACATATCATCCGAAATTCTGTTTCAAGAGCTTAAAAATAACACATAGGAAAAGACTCAAGCTCTTATAGCAGCGATATGAAGATAATTTTTTTTTGTTGAAAACGAAACTTTATTTTTTGCCATTTCTTGAGTTTTTACGGATGCGCACACAAAAACTAAAGTTCAAAAACATCTAAAAAAGGTGTTTTTTTATCAGAAAATAAGTACAATAGCTCCTGTAAATTTTAATAGAACAAATTGACATTAACTTTTGAGGTCTATGTCTTTTTTTCCTTGATTTCACGTTGAATTACGTACACATTTTTGACCTGCAATATCCCTTGAAACTGGTTTGTCTCAAAAATAAAAATAACGTTTTTTAGTTAAGAAAAGTGTGTTCTTTCCTAATTATGTAAAGAAAATTGGAATCCAAGATGACCCTTTTGAGATATTGCCCTTTGAAATTGAGAAAAAATTGAGAAAAAAGAAATTTAACTGGAATTTCAACTAGCATAATTCAGCAATTAGTTGAGCTATCGAGGTGCCACTTGCACACCTTTCGGACGAACTATCAGGCTACAAACGAGGAAAGAATTAGCTTCAGAAAGTCATTCTCTTAGCAGATACAAGCTAATAACGTATGATCAAAATTTACCAAAATACGATTTTTTACCAACTTTGGCAGCAAATTGCAAAAAAACTACTGGGCATTCAGCTTTTGTTACACAAGTAGGCTATTCTACCTTAAATAGTGATCAGAATCACAAAATTTGATCCTGATAATCGTCTTAGGTCGTGAGCAATAAAAGCACAAAATTGAAGATTTGGTCTTTTTTTTTCAAGACACGAAAAAGAGGCCTTTTTTCAATAATTTTTATTGGCTAAACCATAAGGCTTATAGAGCTATAATTTGGTATGGTTTCATGCAAGTCCTATATGTACATCCAAAAAAATTTTCATCAAAATTGGAGGGGGTCTAGTGGGGACGCTTGACATGGAATGAATGACCCAAATAAATAATACTCTAGATTTAATTAAACATAAGTTAGGGGGCATTTGTATAAAAAGTTACGTTTCGCATTTTTTGAAGAAATATTCTTTTTTTGTTCAAACTTTTAATATCTTAACTTTGCACCTCATTTTCAGTATTTTGGAAAATTGGAAGTATAAATGAAGTGCAAATATTTACATAAATTTAGAAGATCAAAAATGATTTAAAATCTTAGTTGATAGTACTATTAGGTCTCATCTAATACTGACCATTTTGATACCTATTTCGTTGTCCTGATTGCGGATCTAGTAAAACGGGTTCAAGCAGCTTGAGAAGCTTTCAAGCTGCTCTGCAAAATCGATCTGTGGATAAATTCTAATCCTGGAAATATAATCCCCGGTGTTTCAACACATTAACATCGCCTCACGCTTCACTAGAGTTAGAAGCGCTCAGAAATCTAACTAGAGATCAAATGTAGTTTCATGTGACCTGAAATCCCTTTACATCTTGTCGTGATAATTAAAGCGCAGTTTGTTTTGGAAGTTGGGTAGACTATGATCATTAACATTGCTTTTATTTGCTAAGAAATGTATTTCCCTTTGTGGGTGAAAGCCTGATACATAGCAGTCTTTAAATCTAAAATGTAACACAAATAAAAGCTTAATTAATGCATTTAGGAAGAACATCTGGTATTAACAAAGAACTAAGACATTTTTTGCCAAACAGTTTCTCATATTTGCCCATTTTGATACTGAATTTAATTCAAAACACGAAATTTAGAAAATTTCTTTTAAAATCATCCTGGCTAATGGGAAACATGAAGAATTAAAAACTTTTTTCTGAAGGGAGTGAGGGTGTAATTGCATCTGTTCTTGAAAGGAATAGCAAAATAGAAACATTGGAAAACAATTTATATCGGTATAAAGTGCAGGATGATTAATACGACCATATTTTTCCTTTTAACGGAACATTTACCAACTGTACGTGTATCTTTTATTATTATTACATTATTTATTTATTTTTTTATTTATATATTTCATTATGTTTTTTGAGCTTATGAAAAAGGCAGAAATATTGAGATTAAAAGGAGAGGAGTTGTGGAAACTTTTTAATTTATAAATTTGCTTGCGTACATTTGATGCAGATTTACATTAAGAATGAAATTTATTTACTGAATTTAGCATAGTTGGCTTTTGAGACCAACGTTTCTTTAAGAGCTTGGGAGCTGGATTTTCATTTTGTTCTAATCGTAATGTGTACTTTTATCTGATTCATCCTAGCCGACAATTTGTTTTTCGCGAACCAATTAAAATTGCAAAGCAATCTTCGGGGGTTAAACCAGCAGGGTTTCCAGCCCTCTAGTAGTTAAAAAATATATTTCTCGATAACAACAAAAATACGTACAAAAAAAAGTTAGATGGATTTAAAAAAAAATACATATATAGGTCCTTGTTTCTGATTACGTGATCACAATAACAGCCCTATAATAGCATATAGGAATGTTAGTATTATTTAAACATTAATGATGCTATCTTTTCCTGACTCCTAATAAGTGTTATAATTCTTCCCTTAATATTCTGGTTGAAAATTCAATCTGTTATTACCTCGTGCTTGCAAATGAGCTATGAATTTTAATGCGGAGATTATGCATTTATCAGTTAAATATATATTCATCGTAAAAGTCTTAAGAGTTCCGTTTACCTAACTCTCATAATTAAGTCTTCGCTCAGCACTCATAAATGTGAAAAGAAATTGGAATGTTCTTCGTAGAAAGCTATTCGGCGTTGTTATTGACATAAATATTTTGCTTAGAATGAAATATGCACGGAAAATAACTTATTAATCTTAAAGTAATTGCGCCTTTTAATGCTAGGAAAGAACATCGGGATAGTATTAATCAAAGTTACGAGATCAGAAATTTGTAATTATGAAGGCTCTCAATATGTCTAGGATTATAATATTTGTTATTAGGAACAGTTTTGAAGAGTTTTTAAACTAAACCTCAAACATTTATTCATGAAGTATATTTAGAGTAGTATGTAACTAAATATTTTTGGGTTAAATAGAAAAAATATAAATAACAATGTTAAAAAATCACAAGTTTGTTAAACGTATTCGATTACAACAAAACCTTTTCTGGTGTGCAAAATGATATGAGCTCATGAATGCAAAAACATTTGACAAAAAAATTTGGTGCTTGTTTTTGGAGGAATGTAAGTCTTAAACTTAACTTGGCCTAAACCTGTCGTGAACGGTAAAAAAAATGTGAAAGGTACGGTGGAATTATTACATTGCATGTTTCCAATACTTCACAGTAAAATTCTATTTCACTACTAAAAGGACAAAAACATAACAAAAGATTGAACGAAATGAGCTTCAAGTGACATGAATAAATGCATTTTAGCAGCAAAGTAACAATGAAATATCTACTTATATTAAAAACTGAGTATCTTTCTAACTATCTTTCTTTCTATCTTTCTAACTATCTTTCTATGTCACGCTTCTTTCTCCTGAACGCCAATGACCTGAAAGTCGAACCAGGTACCGATAGATAGGTAATTTTTCAGGCTTCATTAGTTTCAATTAATATAATTATACGATTTTAATTAGCGAAGATATCAATTAATAAGTAGTCAAGTTTGAAGCGATTAAGCCTAATAAATGATTAAATATGAAATCCATTCTTGCAAACCGTCGTTGCCATGAAACAGTATAATAACAATGATAATGAGAATTTTGAATGAAGGCTTAACTAAATCAAACACGAAACTCATAAGCGGGCCACTTACGTAGAATTTTTATCGCTAGCTACTGGTAATATTTTGAAACATTTATTTGTTGAAGAGCCATCTACTTATATTAAAAACTGAGTATCTATGTCTGCTTTTTTCCTTTGAGCGAGCTGAACTTACTGAAACTTTCCTCACCATCTTGAAGGCGTGAAGCATCTCAATAATTCGAATGATTTTTTTTATATAGGAAAAAAGAAAAGGCGTGAAGCGCCTGTAAGCGAGCCGCCTTGGCGGGGAGTAGTTTCTTTAAATTTTTTTCTCACTACTTTCAGGGCACGAAGTGCCCGTGCAACGCCGGGCCACGTGCGTGGTATGTCTTGAAATCGAATGAACATTAAATTATATCAAATAATATAACTTCAGAATGAGGTAAAAGTTAGAGAGGGGGGACGTTATGCATCAACATGCCGCAGGAAGCTAATCTAGCTGCCCTGGCAGCTAGTAACATTCATAAATCATGAATTAGAAATTGATTGAAGTCAAGTATTTCCAGGTTTGATTAACTCTTTTTTCAATATAAAAGGTGTAAGCTTTAGTATGTAATCTTTTCTTTTTCTGGGACGCCTTTACATGCTAAACAATTTTTGCATTTAAAAATAACTCTTTTTAACCCCGAAATACTTGTTATTAATCAATTGCTAATTTGTGCTTTATGACCTTTGTGCTTTAGATTGTTATATTCAAACGGTTGGATTCAATCCACTGTTCTCGTCGTTTGTCCCCCGGTGCTTTTACAACTTTCCTGAAAGATATCTCAAAGCCTCAGAATCAAAAATGCGCCACATGCTTTAAACCGCGCTTACCAAAGCGCACCAATTAAAGTTGTATTCGTTTTTTCTCGGTACAGCTTACTTTAACACTTTGTCCGTACCGTAAGCCATTTATTTTACGGTATCCTTAAATTTGTCCTACATTTTTAACAGTGTACGTTAACGGCAGCTAAAATACGCTAAATCTGTTATGACCACAAAGTTTAGACTGGCCTACGGAGGCTAATTATGGCTCACCCATAGGGAACCCTTTTAGTGCGTTTGTCTAGATTTTGAAACATCAAAACAGTATATACGATCGAAGCAATGGTACATTTTGCATGGAAAATGCTACCTATAGACACGACAATAAAAACAAAAATCGGTTATAAAACTGATTTGCATATTCTCCTTCCAATGAATTGTGCACAGAAAACTCCAGAAAAAAAGCACATATAGATTGTACTAACCCTGCTTGCACACCAATTGTGAAAGAGAAAAAAATATTTTCATCCTAATCTTTCTGGTCTTACCATGATTTTTAAGTAATTTGATTATCACACCCTCGTGCTTAATCATTTGCTACTACTGATTCCACATTAAATATTGCACTTAGAGTACCTACTCCCGCCCTAAACATATGCAAAAGAAAACAGAAAAAGTAGGAAAGACTTAGGTATCTAGCGAATATAACCCAAATCTTATACCAATTGTGATACAAACAAATTTTACACCATAGATGTTCTGGGCCATGTATCAGTTCTACTCAAGGTAATGTACCTAACATCGTGCTAGCTAATTTGTTAAGGCCTCTTCCACATTAAAATTTGCATCAAATTTAAAAGACCAATTACGGACCCAAGCACGCACGGAAACCATTAACTCTGGCTTCACACCAAATGCAAAACAAACAAACTTTTCATTGTAAACTTTCTAGGATAGTCCTACCTGATAAAACATGATTTATCAGGTACTACAGTAAAACTGCATCTAACTTCGAGCACCTATTCCTGGGATGAACTCATACAGAAGATCACAGAAAAAAGTAGGAATCCGATTTCTGGAGATATTTAACTTTGGTTTCACACCAATTGTGAAACAGAAACATTTTTCATTACGGACTTTTTTGCGTCATCATTGATTCTTAAAGATTTAATGAACACATCCTCTTGCTTATTCATTGGCTACCATTTTTTCAACATTATAAATTGCAATAAACTAAGACAGCTAGCTGTTCATTGCTCAACGCCTAAAAATAGAGTACGAAAACTTGATGCCAATGTTAATACACGGTAACAGTCGATAGCAACCTTGACAACAGCGTATCGCATGAAACTCTCGTCGATAACAGCTCTTTAAAAATGCAACTAATATCAATTTCTGCATCAAGCATATAAAAAGGAATGATAAGTTGCAAAATTAACAAAATTTTCGACACAAATACCATGAGGGATACTGGGCAGTTATGGATTAAACGAGCACAAAATCAACAAAAGTAAAACTCGCTTACATTAAATGTCTTCACTTAAAGGAAAGGAATCAGGAATATTTCAAGGAAAGCTAATGATCATGTCGTGAACTGTGAACTAGTAAACATTGCAGGCCGGAAAGGTCTTCTTTTCAGACACAATCATTTCACCATTATTGACTCTCCATTTGATTATAAACGATTCTTTTAGGCAATGAAACGATTTATTTTAACAGATTTTTTTTTCGCTTGCTCTTATCAAGTATTCATTCTCTTAATAGAATTGCTTTTCATTACGTGAAATTGTTATCTGCCATAAAAGAGGCATGCATATGTTTCTTTTAGGATTTTCACTTTAACTTCTTTATCAGTCAGTATAAAGTAGAAAAAAACCTTTAACTTACAAGTTATAAAAATTTTATTATAAAACTGACATTATAGTATTTAATTTAAATTGGTTTCAAAAGTGTAATTACAATGAAAATTGATTACAAAAAACGCATTAGGACTGTTGAAAAAATACTTATTAACAAGCACTGAACAAAATGCTAGAAAAGTAGGCACTCCATTTGTTTTACTTCAGAAAAGTTCCTAAAAATGCTGTTCGTACAAATGTATGTTTTATTTTGTAATTATTTCATTTTATATGCTTGCAAGCCTATTTTTTTGAAAAACAGCAAGAATAGGATTACATTGTTCAAATTACAACTTAGTACAATTCAGCTAAAAACAAAAAAAAAGTGAAAAATAAGATAAATAATTGAATTAGTAATACCAAATAATTTAAAGAAGGCATGCAAGTGATAAAATACTTGTTTGTTGATCTGTCAGTCCGTCTATCTGGTTGAACCCCCACAACATTACGTCTCCAATGGCATTTTTTCGACTTTAATAAAATATTTGAAAGAGCTTTGGAACAAGATTCCTCGTTCTTATGTCTATTTTTTTTTTTGTTTGAAAAACTTTTTTCTCAATTTCGAATCAAAAAATCTAGATCTTAAAGCCTGATCTATGCGACGAATATGCTTCGAACGTTTCTCCGTAAGAAATTTTTTTAAGAGAAAACAACATTATCAATGGATTGCTCCTTCACTCTCACCATTTTTTAATTTTCGCTTGTGTGAAGTATTTGTCAAATGAAGACACAAAAAAGCCGTAAAACACTGTTTTAGACGATATTTTAAGGCATATTCAAACGTTAAACATAAACTTATATTGCAATTTTCAAATGCAGCCATTAAAAAGTACATTGTCTGGAAATTACAGTCCTTATTCATATTTCATCAGAGCAGAATTGTTTGAAAAAAAGAAGGAAAAAAAATGACTTGACATTACGTAGACCAAATAAGAGAAAAAAAATTGCTGTTGTTTAATGTGTATTTAAGTACATCAGCTGTGCAACTTTTGTCGTATAGCTCTTCATTTTCTCTTAATGGAAATTTAACTGTTTTAATACGTAAACAAAGCAAGTATTCTGTTATAAACGCAGTAGAAAAGTAGTTTTCTTGAATATTTTTATTCTTCGAAATAAAAAGAAAGAGAATCGTATAACAATAATTCATTTTTTTACAGTATTCCTCCATCTAATGAATAAGATCAAAATATTAAGTAGATAAAAAGGTTAGACTTTAAATAAAGTATTTTTTAAAAAAAACAGAATTTTTATGTATTTCAATGACACATCAGGGTTCAAGAAATAAAATGGCTTTTAGTGCATGGTGTATAATTATGAGGTAAATTATTTTGGGGACATTTTGCAAATTTTTAAAAGTCTGTCAGAAATTAAAATCCTGAAAAGAAATAGTTAATATCAAAAGACTTTCTGCACTTCCATTCGGCAAAAGATAAATGAAGCGTTTTTAATCAAACTCCTGACTTTTCAAAAGTGATTTATCTTTATTACACTTCTTTTCCGATGCTATCATATCACAAAGCCATTTGAAACTAATTTTCCGGTTAGGTCGAAAACAGCTACCAAAAGCCACTTCAACTATAAAACTAGTTCAACTCATACTTTTACAATATGGATTCCCTCTTCTGTGGACATCCCATGTAACGAAATTGCTGACAGCCTTGCCAAAGCAGGGGCTGTGCCGAAGTCACGGCACCCTCTGGGCCTCTTACATCTCCAGAGATCGTCTCAATGACCAAGCTCAGGACCAAGAACAACTGGATAAATCCGCCGAGCCATAGTTGGTACAAGAGTGATCGCCCGGGAGGCTGTCTAGCTATAAACACCAACAGGCAGTACCAAACAGCCATCACAAGACTCCGCAGTGGACACATCAAGTCCCTCAGGTATTCCACTGGAGTAAAAGACTATGCCCTGTGTAAAATTGTATCACTGCGCAGAACTCTCCAGACCACATTCTATCCTGCCTGGGTCTATCCACTGAAAACTTGAGGGATAGACCAGGTCTAGTCATTGATTTTTTGAAGGTGAAGGATTTGTTGGACTTGATCTAGCTCTGCTAGATCCCGGGGATATGAAAAAAGAAGAAGAACTATGTGGCCATTGTAAAACAAAAATGCGGACAACACCGACAATATTTTGCTAATTTAATTACTTAATCAACTCATATTTTTTATTATACAGGCTCCAATAGTACATGGCTCAATAATGCGAAACCACACGAATTTTATTAGCATTTGAGTGGAAAATTAAAGAAAATAATATATAATTGTCGTTTTACTTCAAAACCTGCACAATCCAAATACTTTTTATCTGTTAATAATGAGACAATTCTGATAATTTGAAAAGGAAGACAAAATTGAAGCTGCGAAAAAACTATTAGTCAAAATGAAAAGAAAACCTTTGAAAAATTAAATGGGCAAAACGAGAAATGCTTTTGTTATTCCTGCACAATTAAAAGAAAATGGATTGTGTTGGCATTAATACCAAACGCTACAAAAAGAAGATAGCGTTAACTGCATTGAAAAGCCTCACTTGTACAAAACATTTAAAATGAAAATACGTTTAATACTAAATTTAAAAATTACTGCACCTAATATTACTAAATTTTAAAAAATATATCAAATGTTAACATCAAGAACTTTATAATTAAAAAAAAAAAAAAATATTTTTAGCTTAAAAAATATATTACAAAATTAGTATCAAGTTTTTAAAACTACTTTTAGTATCAGATGCTTTGATCTTCAAAGGTAACTTTTCCTGAACAATTTAATTATAGTTTGGAAAAACTAAAAAAAAACGCTTTTAGAGAGTATTTTTTCTCTACAAATATAAAAGTAATATACTTTATACAGGGACGTCATTTCAAGTTTTTCCAGGGGGGGGGGGGCAAAGGGTCCGAACACAATGAATTTTCATCGGAAAACATATAAAACCACGCCCACTTATATGTAAATACATTGATTTCTCAAAGTCAGGGGAAGACAATTGACCCCCCCCTAAATGACAGGCCTGACTTTATACTATCACTAATACAAAAGGTCAAACTATATTTCATGGTACTTCAACTGATTAGTATAGCACAGTTGTCCAAAATTTAAAAATTGTCATTAATAGTCCAGGCTAGTGTCCATTGAAATGTCATGATACCTAAAATTTTTACATATATGACATTTTTTGATGGTTTCTATATGAATTTGACCTGCTGATTCCGAATCCGTTGAGTGCCAGACGATAAACCTTGAGCATTTTTGTCAAAATGGCGAAATCCAATATGGCTGCTGTAAAAGGTATGAAGCAAATTAATGGAAACGTAAGTGCAATGAAGCTTGTTTTACACTTAAAAATGATTGTACTCTTTAGTCAAAATACAATTCTATTAAAAATAAATATTTATGAAAAGTATACGAATAAAAAAAATTACCAAATAATAAAATTCAAGATGTCAGCCTAAAAAGATGTAAGATTAAATTTTCAAGTATTAATCAACTTTTAAACCGTAATGGACGTGAAAATGGAATGTTTTAACAAAGATAAATGTTTAAAATGATATACAGGGTCATAAAAAATGTGATTTAACCTAACAATAACACTAAAAATAATTAGAAACATTCCAAATTTAAGTTTCGGGATTTTGCTGGTTTAAACCAATTTCCTTGAAGAAACCAGTTTCTTTTACGAAAGAGCTTCCTATATTGATACAAGTTGCATGAACGCCGACTTCTCGCTGTTGTGAAAGGTATTTTTAGCTACTAGTTGGAAGGTATATCCAATGTATTTGTTTAGTGTTTCGCCTTCAGTTCGATTACGGATTGTCCAGATTGACTTCAGCCAAATAACGGTATGTGCAATCTTTCAATGTTGCAGTTTTGCAAGAACTGCAATTTTATAAGAAGCTCAGGTATTTGCTTGCAATTTCTGCCTTAGCACTGGCCAAATTTGTTAAACTGCTCCAGGAGCCTTCCTGGTAAGCCAGAAAAGTGCCGAACAGAAGAGTTTTTGGAAAGTTCCCAATTTCTTGCCGTAAAGTGACTGACTTTTATTTGGAAGGTTTCAAAATTCTGTAGGAAGGTTACTTCCTTTCGCTAAGTAGTGAATCATTATCATATCAGCTTCTTCATGAGAAACAAAATCTTGTTGAATTCCAACACCAATTTAATCGGAAAAGGATTGGTGACAGTAATAATTGCACATTGGCTTGGGGATAGAACACAGTCTGCTCACAACAAACTTAATTATTTGCTTCTTATTTGGTAACACTTTCAGTACAAAGTCCCTTTTAGAAAGTGGTGATTTTTTATTAAGTTGAAAAACACAATAGACATTTTTCTCTTGTGTGGCTCGACGTTGTGATGTAGTGCTAAATTTATGGTGTCTCTCAAGTAGATTGTGTACCGCTAGAATGGTTTGTATGACACCATCAATACAATCACTCACGCTGCTAGCATTGCGGGTCAAGATACTGCCCACAATGTTGCACTTTCACCAAGAATGATAATTTCTGGACGATTCTTATCACCTACCATGAAAACTGCTTTAAGTTTTGACTTTAGTGCAGATATATTTATACCTCTCTTATTTCAATCATCATCAAATAAAGCAGTAGGATGATGAGCCAGTTCATGACTAAATAATTTCTGTAAGGTGACTTTCCCTTGATGAATAATTTAAACCATATACCATAATTAGAGCCGCTATATAGACAGGCCGACGCATCAAGATTAAGTTTCACCACTTTGGATCCAATTCCTTAACTTTTACTTTCAAATTTTCATTGTTGCGGAGTAGGGTTATCAGAAAAAAGTTTTGGCACATTGCTAAACTTTGCCAAATCCACGTGCCGCTAATAATTGCTCACAGTGAAAAATGACCAAAACGCGATTACTGGCCAGAAAAGACAACCACTCAAACACACAAACACGCGCTGGATCCAAAGTGGTGAAACTTAATCTTGATGCGCCGGCTCGTATATATAGGGGCCTTAACCATAATTATGTCCGGTGTATGATGTGAATCACAGATTTTAGTCCTTTGCGATGAACATAACCATTTTTTTTTAACCTTCTTAGTGTTTAATGGATTTTTTGAGGCCACGTTTTCTGATATATATGCCACTGTGAATTGCCAATTTTACCCAAGTCCTCTATATTTGAAATTATTAGTTTGCAATTCTTGCAAAACTACAACATCGAAAGATTACACATACCCTCATTTGGGTGAAGTTTTTCTGTGCAATCCGTAATCAAACTGAAGGCGAAAAACTAAACAAACACTTTGGATATACCTTCCAACTGGTAGCTAAAAATACCTTTCACAACAGCGAGAAGTCGGCGTTCATGCAACTTGTATCAATATAGGAAAGATCGTAAAAGAAACTGGTTTCTTCAAGGAAACCGGCAAAATCCCGAAACTTAAGTTTGGAATGTTTCTAATAATTTTTAGTGTTATTGTTAGTCTAAACAACATTTTTTATGATCCCTGTATATCATTTTAAACATTTATCTCTGTTAAAACATTCCATTTCCAGGTCCATTACGGTTTAAAAGTTGATTAATACTTGAAAATTTAACCTTACATCTTTTTAGGCTGACATCTTGAATTTTATTATTTGGTAATTTTTTTTTATTCGTATACTTTTCATAAATATTTATTTTTACTAGAATTGTATTTTGACAAACGAGTACAATCATTTTTAAGTGTAAAACATGTTTCATTGCACTTACGTTTCCATTAATTTGCTTCATACCTTTTATAGCAGCCATATTGGATTTTGCCATTTTGACAAAAATGCTCAAGGTTTAGCGTCTGGCACTCAACGGATTCGGAATCAGCAGGTCAAATTCATATAGAAACCATCAAAAAATGTCATATATCTAAAAATTTTAGGTATATGACCTTCTAGCCTGGACTATAAATGCATTTAAAAAGAAGAGCTAACCTAGTTCAAACATATCCTGCAATTTAGGGTCACTTTTAACCATCTGAGAAATGGGAGCAAAATAAATGGTTTTAATAATAGCAGTGCAACTCATGCAGCAAATTAAAATTGCAAAATATTTAAAAACTCACCTTTCGAAAAAATTGCAAAATTTCTATCACTCATACTAGGCTCAATAATTTTAATAACCTCAGAAATGGCTTTTAAAGAGTTACCCCAAAATTATTGAATGATGCAATCACCTATAAACAATATTGCCAGTTTTTTTTTTTTTTTTTGCTTTTTATTAAATAAAGTAAAAAACTTATTTTATAACTTAGCAAATGAATGCAGCACTGCGTCTTAATAATTTATGCCTCTTGTTAATTTATGCGTCCTATTAATTTATGCCTCTTATTAATTTATGCGTCTTTTAATTTATGTTCGTATGATAAAAATTTGAGCTAGTGCAAAATTAATTTTACAAAAATACCCAGACTATAATCAATTTAAGGATTTGTGTGTTTGCAAACCCAAAACTTGCTTTTAAATGCGTTTAAGGCTACAGTGGACACTTTTTTTTTTAATTATTGATACATATGTCTAAAACTTCGTGTGTGCTTGTATATTTACCACATCTCAAATCATAAAAAAATTGGGGCAACAACAATGAATACGTTTTTTGAAAATTTAAAATTTCTGTTAACAAGATTTCAAAATGCTCCATGCGTCATTATTTTTTTTTACTTTGAATTTCCACTTAATATCCAGTCATTAGGTATGATGGCACAAATCTATGCATTGCATCTAAAGTTTGTTGAATTTTTCATCTGAAAAATTCATATCAAATTTCATTTTCAGCCACATTTAATAAACTATCTCATAAAACATTACATGTAATGGATAGATTTATGCAATCATGCCAAATTATTGGAAATTAAGTGGAAATTCAAAGTTTGACAAAAAATGGTGAAGCGTGGAGCATTTTTAATTTTTGTTAACAAAAACTTTAAATTTTTAATTTAAAAAAAAAATTTGGTTTTTGCACCAATTTTTTTTATGCTTTTACATGCAGTAAATATACAAGCACACATAGTTTTAGACATATATATCAATAATTGAAAAAACAAACTGTGTTCACTGTAACCTTAAATGCAACATGGAATAATGACAAAATCGAAATCTGAAACCTTTTTTGTGGATCGTAATACATATAATAAATTTATAAAATATTTAAAGTTCACAACTTTTACCCGAAATACCAAAAATACCTTCAAACGATGCTAAAAGTTAAGCAACATTGACATCCCATTAATTTAGTCACAAATTCCGAACATTTAATTATGGAAAGTCAGAAAACTCAATAAAGTATTTAACCATCTACAATGAAATTTGTATTTTAAATGACATTTATTTCCCTTGTCCAATTTATCGTTAATGTTTTATTTTCAAGGTATTGGGGAAAATGACAAAAGAACTGCTTCCTTTATTTGCAATTCTTTTACGTTTTACGAATGAGTTTACTAATGATTTAGAACTCGTTTTTTATTCAAAAATTACTGAAAATTTTAGCTTCAGAAAATATTTTAAGAAAATATAATAAAAGAACATCTTTTGTTCAATTTTATTTATGAAAGTAAAGCGAAATTAATTATATTTTCGTTAGAACAAATTAGACGCATCAGATAGAACATTTTCTAATTTAAAATGCAAATAAAGACATTATAGCGAAGTACTAAAATGTAAATTCAATAAAGAAATGAGGAAAA
This sequence comes from Uloborus plumipes, assembly GCA_038373865.1. Classification (NCBI taxonomy): domain Eukaryota; kingdom Metazoa; phylum Arthropoda; class Arachnida; order Araneae; family Uloboridae; genus Uloborus; species Uloborus plumipes. The sequence continues at coordinate 30,971 of JAXGGA010004440.1, read as the reverse complement.
AAGACACAAATTAAATTCACCCCCTCCCCCCTCCTATATTTTAAAACAAAAGAGATGTTTTTTTTCGTGCCTCCGAGAAAATAATAATGAAAAAAAGCATGCCATTATTTCTTCAGAACATTAACTTTATTTTATTTATTTTTTGTCGCGTTGCCAGGTAAAAATCATTAATAAACATGAAGTTTATCTTAACAACTACACATTGTATAAGATTCATGCGACAGTGGAATTTGATGGTTGTATTTAGGATGCGATACAAATTCAAAATATTATTCAAGTTAAAAAGAAACTTATCCATCAAAGAAAAATGGATTTGTGATATTAAAGTTTCGAGTACTAGAGTTGGTATTCTGCAGACACGGCTGTGTAAGCCATTATTGGAAGTGCAAAAACAATGTGCCTCCTTCCTCTTAAGCCAATCATAAATAGAGTAATTATTTACAATACACCACCAGCTCGTTTATTCCATCCATGGACTGCAGTTTCGGGCTTATTATGCACTCATCAGCATGGAGAGTGCACCTACCGACTACCGTAGAATGACTGCCAGGGTCTTTTCGTAAGCCGGCAGTCGGAGTCGGTGTCCAAATTTATTCAAAACACCAAAACATTACATACAATAAAATAAAACTAGTAAAAGACAAATCTGTACCTCAGAACCAGACTAACGTAAGTCCATTTTCGTCATTTTTCAGTAGAGGGGAGAAACGATGTATTCGACAATCGTTTTTCCCCTTTACCGAAAAAAGACGAAAATGGACTTACGTTAGTCTGGTTCTGAGGTACAGAAATAACAGGGTACAATACAAAAACAGCAAGACAAAGGACTTACAAAACACAGACATATGAAAAGATGATAATACGAAAAAGACAGAACAATAAAAAATATAAATAAATAAAAAAAATAAAGGCAAATTCACTAAAGAAAATGAAAAGGTGTGCGCAAAAATATTATGGGCTAAGATCATGTGTTGGACGGAAGATTGTATAAAAGGGGTAGGTGAGAGAAATTTAATCAGAAGATGTCATGCCTAACAAAAGAAAGAGTGATTAAGGGTGAATTTTAGTTTAGGTCGGGGAAGAGCAGGGTCCTGTTGGCTTCAAGAAAGTTTATAATTCATCAGTATGGAATAGGAGTTAAGCGAGCTGGAGGCAAAAATCTTTTTATGGAGCAAGAAAGCCAACAAAAACTGGTAGCTTATTTGTAGAACACCAGCGAGCGACCGCACTTGGTACGATACAACTCGTAAATTTTGAGGCAAAGTTCAGGTATAAAGCAGTAAGTAACCGCCACGTTAAGCACGAAACTGCAGTCCATGGTGGAATAAACGAGCTGGGGGTGCATTGCATGTTCCTGCTTTAGCCCTAGCTTATTGGTGGTTACTTTCTGTTTTATAAAGTGATTAAAATCATAACTGTTTTTTTTTCTTTTTTTTTTCTACAAAAATTACAAAGTGCATCATCGTGCGCAAAAGAAATGTCGATATTCCAATAGTAAAATTTTAGAAGATAAAAACTGACCCAAACAGCATCAACTCATCGAATTTTGCTCGGCCGATCATCGAACTTCTCGTAAACTGATCCCATAACGCACGATTACATCGTTCCGATCAGTATCCTAGAACGGTTTTCGATGAGCTACATTTCATCGGAAAGCGATATAATTCCGATCAACCTTCCTTCTAAATTCATCGGCACGGGACTGCACTGCTCGTAAATTGCTCCAAATCTCATCGTATTTCGAGCAAAACTCATCGATTTTGCTGCTCGGATTCTGTTTGACATATTGGACATATTGGAGCAATTCCCGATGAGAACTCATCGAATCCGATCATCGGCCGATGAGAATTTCATCCGGTTTCGATGAATGGCCGATTATCGGCCGATGAGATTATGCTGCTAGAGGAAATCTTGATGTCAGCATAGTTACCGTACCCAAAGAGAAACTCTGCACACCTTATCTACCTCTAAATAAACAAGAAGTTCTGTCAAGAACTAAACGAGCCTACTTTCCCGTACATCGACATCGGCATTCTCGCATCTGATCATTATTCTCTTCTCTCTTGATTATCTGAAACTGAAAATTATGTCAAACATACCTTTTAAGCACATAGAGCTCATTTCGAAAAGCAAAATATACCCCTCTCATCAGATGAAATAGACACGTAAAAAGTAATTAACGAATAAATAAAGCTTTGTTGCACCTTTTAAAGAGTGCAACTGTTAAAGTTCCTCCGTAGAAAAAATCCTCCATTGTTTTCAAAAAAAAAAAAATAATAATAGTAATAATAATAAAATAAATAAATAAATAAATAAAAGTACAAAGAGCATCAAAACGTATTTTAACAAAGAAAGAAAAAAAAAAGAGAAAAAAAAAACTCGTCCGTTAATAAAATGTCTCGAATTTCACTTTTAATCGGTTGCCAGTTGTTAAATATAAATAAAGAATAAAATGTTCTCGTGAATGAAAAATTTTTGTTACAAAAAAAATCGTCTGCCAAAAAAAAAATAATAATAATAATGACAATAAAATAAAATAAAACAAATGAATAAATAAACGAAAAATCGTCTGCACAGTCAGTCATTTTTTTTCTGAGCCTGCATTTCCGCCACGTTTGCGGAGTCGGAGTCGGAATCAAAGTCCTCACAGAAAATTACTCAGAAAAGTATTTTACAAACACTATTTATCAAAACCATTTTCTTACAAAGTTAGTTTGAAGGAAATCCGACTTTAAGTTCAGAATCAACATTCAACTTAAATTCCCCGTAGACGCTAATGTTAATTTTTTTTTCTGAACGGTTCAATATTGAACTAAAAATGGTTCAAATCGAAAAGCAAAATATGGAAATGTATGGGAAAGTCTCTCCGAGATCTTTCAAACAAAAAAAAGTTTATTCCATTCAGACGGTTCACTCAAAAGTTATTAGGTGGGGAAAGGTTGCTTGAACGGTTCAATGTTGAACGAAAAAATGCTCAAATGGAAAATTTAAATACGGTAATGAAGTATCCTTGCTGAGATCCTTCGAACAAAAAAAAAAAATTTGTTCAAATCGGATTGTTCACTCAAAAGTTAGCATCGCGGGACAGGTTGTTTGAACGGTTCAAAGTTGAACCAAAAACTGTTCAAATCGAAAAATCAAATATGGGAATGAGCTGTACTCCCCGAGATCTTTCTAACAAAAAAAAAGTTTGTCCAAATCGGAATGTTCAGGGGGGGGGGGACAGGCAGACCGACCGACAGAAAAAAGTTTATTCCATTCGGACGGTTCACTCAAAAGTTATTAGGTGGGGAAAGGTTGCTTGAATGGTTCAATGTTGAACCAAAAATGTTCAAATTGAAAATTTAAATACGGTAATAAAGTATCCTTCCCGAGATGCTTCGAACAAAAAAAAGTTTGTTCAAATCGGACTGTTCACTCAAAAGTTAGCATCGCGGGACAGGTTGTTTGAACGGTTCAAAGTTGAACCAAAAATTGTTCAAATCGAAAAATCAAATATGGGAATGAGCTGTACTCGCCGAGATCTTTCCAACAAAAAAAAGTTTGTTTAAATCGGAATGTTCATTCAAAAGTTATTAGGGGGGGACCGACAGACCGACCGACAGACCGACCGACCGACACACAAATTCCCCATCTCAATACCCTACTTTCAAATTTTTAATTTTGCGATATTCAATTTACCTTTTTATTTTTTTAACTTGGCGATATTTTTTGGACTTAGCGATATTTTTTTTACTTGGCGATATTTTTTGGACTTGGCGATATTTTTTAGATGCATTAAGCTACTTTTAATACTTTTTTCGTCTTTCATTTGTTTTTAACGGGAAAGTAGGTTAAAAATATGAAACTAAAAAGCAATTAAAATTATTGAGTAATAAATACCAGTTTTTACTCTTTACTCTTTCTCATACGTGGACAACGTATGTTATATATTTTTTTCTTGCCTATCTGTCTGTAATTACGCGCGCGAACTTCTTTACACTGCAAAAAAATGGTGTTTTTACAGTATAATATAGAAAGCAGAGGTTTTTCAGTTTAAGGCTAAAATGCACGGTAATAAACCGTAAAACTAGATATTTTACTGTTTATTACTGTAAAACAAGCAATTTTGCAGTTTATTACTGTAAAATTAGCAATTTTACAGTTTTCTAGTACAAAATTAGCTGCATTATTCTGTAAAAACAACAGTATAATACTGGCAGCAGAGGTCACAGTTTAAAACAATTGAATGCACAGTAATGAACTATAAAACTAGAAGTTTTAGTTTATTACTGTAAAACTAGCGATTTTAGTTTATTACTGTAAAATTACTAATTTTACAGAAAATTACTGTAAAATAGCTGTAAAATTAGCTGTGTTTTACTGTAAAAACAAATGTTATTTTTTGCAGTGTAGTTCTTTATCAAATTCCATGATTTTTTTTCTAATTTTAAATTTTATTGTGCCGGTTATTGACAAAAAATAGATCCACTATCTTTTTGTCAAAAAAAAAGTTTTTTCTTTTTTACACATTAATATTTGAACAGAATATCTAAAAGTGAAAAAAAACGTGATTGCTTGGATATTAAAAATTCATTTTTTATCATTTTTTTTCACCTCACTGATGAAAAACACACAACTTAAATGCAAAACTACTATTTTAGGTATTTAAGACAAGATTAAAGAATTTAATTAATCGGAGAATTCGACTTTGAATTAATCATAGTCAAATTAATTTCATGTGCGGAATGTCCAGAATTCTTAATCATAATTTCATTGGTTCAAGTTCTTGAAAATGCAATTTATTGCACAAATTAGAGATCAAACAGAGAAAGAAAAATGACAATACTATGATCATAGTTTTTACTAAAGAAAATTTTCATCCTTCGCCATGCTGTAAAGAAAAGTCGGATGGAAATTTTATTCCTTGCAAGAAAAGTCATAAAAACATATCACAAGAATATACTAAATGTAACTATTTGTAAGCAGAATAATTATGGTGGACTTGGTGAAAAAATGTATGACAATGTTTCTAGATACTTCTTAGTTCAATGGAAAAGCATTTAATATAGAAGCATATTCATTTCAGGAAATGTTATTTCCTTATAGCATAAGATTCCGTTTAGATACACGAAGCTATTTATCGAACTGTCATTTGTGTTACATTTACAGGGTGCGGCAGAAAAACCCGGACAAAGATTTATTGTTATAATTTCATTAAATAAGAGAAATTTAGCAAAACAACAATTAATAATGTTAACATAGACTTCTTACAATAATACACTCAGCCGGTTTCGAAGTGGCTTTCTCCAGCAGTGATACACAGATCCAAACGTAACTTAAAATTTTTAGCAATGGGCCGCAGCTCCTCCAGCGATAATCGGTCTCATTCTCAAAGAAGCGACTGCTTCAGCGACTCGAAGCTTTTGGTGGGCTTAGCACAGGCCCTGGCCTCCAAAATGGACCACACACTGTAATCCATGGGATTCAGTAGGGGCCGAGTAGGGGCCATTCCGTAAAGGAGATGAAGTCTGAAAAATGGGTCCGGCACAAGTTCTGAGTCGTTTTTGTCCTGTGAGACGGCGCTGAGTCCTTCTGGAACATTCAATTCTCATCACCAAAGTGCTGCTGGACCCACAGAAGTACGACGGCCTGAAGTATGATGCGGCGATACACTTCTTGGTTGATTTTGACCCCTTAATCCACAAAAACAAAAGGAGTCTTGCCGCTACCGCAAATCCTCCCCAGACCATCACCTATTGTGGATTTTGGTGGTGTTCGACAATTGCCGATGTGCCAGGAGCTTCAGTGAACCAGATTCTATCGTTTTGGCGGTTATGCGCCTGTTCGACAGTGAACAGCTTCTCATCTGTGAAGAGGATGCGCTTTCACTACTCACCTGCGGCCCGCCGTTTGAGCTGGCGACATGTTTGAAGTCTCACGCGCTTGTTCTCTTCAGGGAGAAGTTGCACAGTTTGGAGCTTGTACGGCTTCAGTTTGAGTTCTTGTTTAGCTATTCGCCGAATTGATCGGTCGCTGAGTCGATCTCACGAGCGATTTTTTGAATGGAAACCCTCGAATTTCGCCGCACTCGCTTCTTGATGAGCCTACGGTTGGAAAATGTGTTCAAGGTCCGTTTTTTTCCACTGCCTGAAGGGCGTAAGTCATGACCAAGCTCTTTGTACCTGCTAATTGCATCGGAAACAGTCTGTCGAGGAATTTTGAGCAAACGAATTGACGTTTACCAGCTCAAAACAGTAAAAAATAGTAACGCATCTTTTTGTCATTCTGCAAACCAAGCAACAATGATGAGTACAAAATCGACACTGCACACCTCAATGCAGGAAAACATGTAGAATCTTTTAAAAAAAGAATTAGCTGTATACGGTAAAACCTGTTGGTGTCAGGACGTAACAAATTTTGTCCGAGTTTTTTTGCCGCACCCTGTATTTATTTATTTATTTTTTGGTTGAATGAACGAGGATTTGTACTTAAAAAGGTGATATATTCTTATGTCATTGTATTGATTAACCCATGGTATTGAAGAAACTAAGTTTCTTAAATAAGATACGTTGGTTTTTTATGATACACGATTTTTGCTTTCAACGTATTGCTTTCTGCTTACATGTAAAAATCGTTTGACACAGTAACAGGTCAAGTTCATTTTAATAAAAAACATCAGTCGGTGTATAAATCAGCCTAAAAAGGCTCCAAACATGTTAAATCCTTGTTTGGTTGGATTGATTTTATGAAGAACATTGACTCTATTTCTATTAAATGCAGTTAAATTGTGAAGATTTCAAGAAATAATGTTTTGGTGATGACTTTTTCAATCCGTTACGGAGCCATCAAAATATTTTTCTCTTGAAATCTTTACAATTTAACTGCAGTGTATAAAATGCAGTTAATAGTTTCGTTCTATTAGTTTAAACGTTAATAAATCCGTAATTTAAAGCGGAGGCATTATTTTCATAGTTATACATTCTCACTACAAATTGTACAGTAGCATACATAGAGAGCAGTTTTCAACCCCCGATAGTATATGATAGCCTCAAGCGTATTTATTGCTACAGAGAGTATTACTTCTCCCAATTTAACTTTTGATCAGATTAATGTTTCAATTTATTAAAGTAAAATTGTAAAATAAAATATTTGAAGCAAGTTCTAAACGATATTTTATTCGGCATCTTTAAAATAAAAATATAAAGGATAGTCAATTAATCGGAAACAAATAGAAATTTATAGTTCACTACTTTCGTATGCTAACAAGAGAAATTTGAGCAGCAGTTTAAAATTAATAAACTATAGTTTGCAAGTTTTGTATGCAAAACGACAAATTTTAGCAGAAGTTCAAAATATATAAACAGCTTTTTGGGTAACAAAAAAACCTTTTTGCTGCATTGAAGCACTATAAATATCTAAATTTATTTTCTTCATACCTATGCAGTAAATTTTTTTCTGCGAGACAAAGTCAAGAACTAACTAAAGTTTGATGCTGTAGATTTTTTAAAAGGTTTGAAGTTATTAAGCGAGACTTTCGCTCATAATTGAATGAAACGGTAAGAATTTCGACTTCAGGTTTGAAAATTATATTTTGTTGAAGGGAGATGGGAGAATATAATGATCAAATACGAAAAGAAAAAAGAAAAGACTAAAACCTAACAACAGGAAAAGATACCAATAGAAAAAGATTTGTATTCTGAAAATTTTTATAGGTAAGTGCTGTAGTGCAGCTCTTTCAAGCTTAAAAAAAATCAAAAGCAAACCTCTTTCGTACTTGATCTTTTTTATTCTTCTTACAAAAAGGAAATTAGGATACATATTTTGCAGCTTTGCTTTGAAATATTTTTGTAATGCACTGCAACGGTTCCCAATCCATGGGAAGAAACCATTTGTGGGTCGCGATCTGTCCATGTGGGCTGATTGATGTGGGCCGGTCCACCAGTTAGATGTTGCGCCACTTAAAAGTTCTGACACTTAAGAAGACTTTTCATACCTTAGGAATTTTTCAGAAACCTCTTTGAAAGGTAGGGGGCTCATTATTTTAGAATAGTCATAGCAAAGCTGAAGGCAAAATAGCTCCTGCAGAAACTAAGTCTATTTTCACACTGGCAGCTAAAAATATTTCAGTACACCAGCCTACCTATTTCTAGATTCCAGTATTAATATGTATTCCGTTTCTAAATGGGGCTCCTTTATGACTGTTCCAGACTAACAGGCTCAAAATACGGATGCTACAATAACCTTTTTGGTATTTGCTTGATATTCTACTTTAGCTCTGGCTATGGGGCGGTTAATGGTGCATTATTTTTATGCGTCGTCGTTTAAAACAAGCAGTTTTTCTAAAGGACTTAACACTTAAAATGTTTTACGTTTCAAGCTTTACTTCTTGAATTTACAAGCAACTGTTTTATTCTACTTTAATTATTTTTTTTTTACTTCTTTTTCTTTCGTAGATTTTATCTATAAATTTCAAAAGGTCAGTAATTAAGTGATTATTTATCACGGATAACTAGAGAAAATTAGAGAGAAGTAGATCTTGCAGACATTTTTCTTTTAAATAATCTTTACACCAGAAAAAAAGAATACTTCAACAGAAAGTAAGGTTAATTGCTGACTTTTTAATTAATTAAAGTAATCTGAATATTACTATTTCATTCGTGATTTGACTGAGCTTAACAAGGGCAAGTATGGAGGGAAAACACAAAAACCCGTAAAGAGCTTTAAATTTATGTCACATTAAACTGGCAAAATTTCGAACAAAAACTTTTTGAACGAAAAACTTTTAGGAAATGTTCTCAGCATAATAAATTCAATTTAAACCATAGCTTTTTACTGATGGAAATAACTTAGCACTAATTAGAGTACTGTTAAAAAGAATTACTAAAAAATACATGATCACACTTTTTGAATTTGTATTCTTATTAACTACTTATTTTCAGCTTTTCAACGCTTAGAACTAATCTCTTCCGAAGAGAAAATTTCACAAATGCAAATTAGCAAAAAAAAGTAGATTTAATTTCAGGAGCTCAAATAAAAATTAATATTCAAATAATGCATTATTAATTTTTATCAAAAAGCTCTCCGCTAATTAACCTGCTTTAATGAATTATTTTATTTCACTATTTTCTTTCTTAAATAACGCCAAAGGCAAAAAAACAATGATGAAATTTTATCATGGGAATTCCATTGTGGAGTTTTTATACTAGTAAAAGAAGGAAATATTCTATTAATTAGAGAACTGAACGTTTCAAAATTAATAGAATTTAAAGATTTGCTTTCTCTGATTAGTGTTTCATAATTTTCTAAGCCCATTCTAAAGTAGGTATAATCTTAGGGCAGGTATCTTTTTATCCCTTCTTAATGATTATAATGAGCTTTTTGACAAAACTTTTAAAACTAAATCCTGAATGAATAAATTCTTAATTTTCTCCACATACGTTGCTAAAATCAATATTAAAGAAATTTAAAGTTCAATGTTTAATTTTTGAACAAAGCCAACTATTGAATAAGACTAAAAGTGACATTAAAATGGAAAAACAAAAACTCCAAGTAAATAGACTAAGCCATGAAATATATAAATTTAAATGGTTAAAATTTCTAAGAAACTGAAAGATATGTTTTATACTTGCTTTACTATGATTTATTTTCTCTATTCTTTTCTCATTTTCATCATAAAGAGAGATATTACTGTATTACTGAAATTATTTTTCTAAGACTACTTTTGAAAAAAAAAATGGCAGCAACAATTTCAGAAACAGATTCAAAAATGGTTCCAACTGCCGATCGCGAGCAAAAAAAATTTTTTTTAAGAAGTAAGAAATTCATTTCTAAAAACCCATAATGAATTTTCACACTTTAACAATGTTTTAATGAAGTATTTGGCATTACATATGATCTGCACAGTACATTCACGTTTGGACAGCAGCAAAGCCTTCCAGATTTACTAACCTCTGTATTTTAACGTTGAAAGGGAAATGAAACTCATAACTCGCATCCAAAACGCCTAATCCAGACTCCTATTTCTAAACTGCAGAACGTGGTTCTATTTCGGAAGTAGAAGGGAAAATCTCTCCGATTGGAACTATAAGGGGAATTCTCTAAGGGAAAAAATATTAACGAAAAATATTACGTTTAAAAATACTCGTTTTAAAACCAGTGTAATAATTTTCTTAAAATTGGTCTAGTTGCCTATTATTTATAATAGGTCAATTTCAACAAATTACTCGGCTAAAAAACTATTTATTTATTAATATTATTTTTGCATAAAAAATTATGCTGAATGAATTTATTGCATCTACCACGATAGTTTAAACTCTATCGCTATAGGGGGACTAAAAAAATTAAAACAAAAATAATTACCTTGAAACTAAACTTTAAACTAAAAATAATAACTTTTTGAGGAAACATGGACCAGCTGGGAGCCCTGGAATTGGCTGAATGTTTTACCAGTCACAACATGAAACGCAGAAAATCAAACTTCTGATAGGTAAAAGTATCTTCAGACTGACTGGCGCTTATGGGTTAGGAACATGAACTTAAAAATGCGAAAAAATATTTATAATTCAGGTGAGAAAAATACTGACTGTTATATTTGTAGGAAACAATATGAAACTCAAAAACGATTCGAAAGAAACTACAGTGAAAACGCTTAACGCAAAACTGAAAGGACCGAAAAATATTCCCTGCTAAATAACACTTAAAAGGTTTTAAACATTAGAGTACCCTAGCAGTCACTTTAACTGCTTTTTAACTTCAATTATGATTCAAAAATTATGCATAAAACGAAACAATTTCTTAGATTTTCTAACTTTGTATACAGCATATGATTGTATTTATTAATAAGTGCAGTTACCTCCTCTCTCCATCTTTATTATAGTATATTTTAAGTGTAATAACTATATTGCAGAAGCAGTTCTTGCTTGAGCAATGCAAGGTTAACCAACTGCAAAATTTGCACCACTATATTATTTCATGTTAACCAATTTTTCATGTGAAGTGTTTTCTTGGTTAGCCTATTTCACATACATAATAAACAGTGCAAACTTCATGAAATAAACAAGAAGTTCTGTCAAGAACTGAACGAGCCTACTTTCCCGTACATCGACATCGGCATTCTAGCATCTGATCATTATTCTCTTGATTATCTGAGACTGAAAATTATGTCAAACATACCTTTTTAGCACTTAAAGCTGATTTCTAAAAGCAAAATATACCCCTCTCATCAGATGAAATAGACATGTAAAAAGTAAATAAACGAATAAATAAAGTTTTGTCGCACCTTTTAAAGAATGTAACTGTTACAGTTCTTCCGTAGAAAAAATCCTCAATCGTTTTCAATAAATAAATAAATAAAGGTACAAAGAGCATAAAAACACATTTTATCAAATAAAGAAAAAAAAAACTCGTCCGTTAACAAAATGTCTCGAATTTCACTTTTAATCCGCTGCCAGTTGTTAAATATAAATAAAGAATAAAATGCCCTCGTGAATGAAAAACTTTTAATACAAAAAAATCGTCTGCCAAAAAAACAATAAAATAAAATAAAACAAATGATTAAGTAAACAAAAAATCGTCTGCATAGTCAGTCATTTTTTTTCTGAGCCTGCATTTCCGGCATGTTTGCGGAGTCGGAGTCGGAATCAGAGTCCTCACAGAAGATTATTCAGAAAAGTACTTTACAAACATTATTTATCAAAACCATTTTCTTACAAAGTTAGTTTGAAGGAAATCCGACTTTAAGTTCAGGATCAACATTCAACTTAAATTCCCCGTAGGCGCTAATGTTAATTTTTTTTTTGAACGGTTCAATATTGAACAAAAAATGGTTCAAATCAAAAAGCAAAGTATGAGAATGAGCCTCTCCGAGATCTTTCAAACAAAAAAAGTTTATTCCATTCGGATGGTTCACTCAAAAGTTATTAAGTGGGGAAAGGTTGCTTGAACGGTTCAATGTTGAACGAAAAAATGTTCAAATTGAAAATTTAAATATGGAAATGAAGTGTCCTTGCTGAGATCCTTCGAACAAAAAAAAAGTTTATTTAAATCGGACTGTTCACTCAAAAGTTATTAGGGGTGACAGCTTGCTTGAGCGGTTCAATGTTGAACGAAAAACTGTTCAAATCGGAAATGTAAACACGGGAATGAAGTATCCTTGATAAGATCTTTCGAACAAAAAAAAGTTTGTTCAAATCGGACTGTTCACTTAAAATTTAGCATCGCGGGACAGGTTGTTTGAACGGTTCAAAGTTGAACCAAAAATTGTTCAAATCGAAAAATCAACTATGGGAATGAGCTGTACTTGCCGCGATCTTTCCAACGAAAAAAAGCTTGTCAAAATCGGAATGTTCATTCAAAAGTTATTAGGGGGGGGGGCAGACAGACCGACCGACCGACCGACACACAAATTCCCCATCTCAAGACCCTACTTTCAAATTTTTATTTTTCGATATTCATTTTACCTTTTTATTTCTTTTTGGCTTTTTTTTTCGGACTTGGCGATATTTTTTTAATTTAGCGGTTTTTTTTTCGGACTAAACCTAAGGGCACAGAGCTTTATAGCTGAATGAAACCTTGAAAGTGCAGTGAAGAAAACTGAACTTAGCAAGAATGCAATAAACTAAATAATTGCAAAAAAAACTGTTAAAAAATGAAAGTATTGGTACTCAATATTAATTCCATCCCCCAATCTCCATATATTATTTCTCTAAGCCGAATCCTATACCCGGTCGAAACTCGCTCATTTCTTTATCGAATTGCAAGAAAATTTATGATTTTGAAGCTTATCCCGCGGGCTATTGACGAAAATTAGATCCACCCTCTAAAAAGTGTCGGTTCGTTTTTTATTCGAACTTCAATTTTTGGGCACAAAATTGACTCTATCTAGCGAAATAATTGTCGTATCGTCTACATTTTGATTTCATTCGAAAGATTAAAAAAAAATGCTTTCTTTAGAACGTTTCTCCGCTAGCGCCGCGTAACGAGAATCTCGAAAATCCACGTTTAAGCGACTTATAAGCGATTGAAGTTTGAAAAAGTTAAATTTTTTGCTCAACTGTTAAAATCGTTACATTGTTGTTCAAATCAATTTTAAATGCGACATTTCAAGCCAAGGCTTAGCTCGGTAAACCTTAATTGTAACTTTTATGGTTTCAAAATACTATGGTAGTTTTGCGATAACGTTAGTATTTAGTTTAGTAGTAGCCTTGGGTATTTGATTTTAATATAGGGTATCACTTTTGTAGTAGTTGTAAAAGTGAACGTGTCTTTGATCTCTTTGAAAAGTTGTCAGAACGACGGCAGTAGATGGCGATGTTGTGCAAATGAAGCCAATAAAAATTGTCGTATTAAATTTTAAGTTTAGAGTTTTTTTTTTTTTTTTTTTTTTTTTTTTTTTTTTTTTTGCGGAATTCCGCACGGGTCACCTAGTCTGATCAATAAATCAATTTCTACCTCCAGCTCGGTTACCATTTAAGCCAGACTGATGATTCCTAATAAGGATGAAACTGCAGTATCTGGATAACATGGCGGGTATGGCGGTGTATTTCATGTAATTACTAACTATGTTCCTCGTAGTAGGAGGGTGGTTAGGAAACTATATCACTTGAGGGACTATGTCTGAAAAGTGGGGACCGTGGTAGCCCGATCGGTAAGACGTCGGACTTGTAACCGCAGGGTCCCGGGTTCGATCCTAACCGATCAAAGATCCACTGTCGTTACTAATGGTGGCCTGGGCAACGTAAAAAAGTGTCGTGGTTACAAAGTCTTCCAAGTGAAACGATACCTTTGGAGGCACTGGACCAGAGGTTTGCTCGGGCCTTGGTCTCGATTAAAGGAACAGAGCGCTTTTCAAGGCCTCATCCCGGTTAAACCACGAGTTGTGGTTAGTACGGGGGACCCTGGAGAGTAAAGTGAAGTGTCTGAAAAGGGGAGATGTAACATAAATTATGAATGTGAACAGTCTTAAGAGTCAAATCTTAAGAACGACATGCTCGTGATAATTGAGATTATTATTAATATGTTTTATTAGTTGAGTATCGTGGATGCTGATGCTGAATTTAGTTTAAAAAAATAATGATAAATTGATATTGTTGTATATTTCTTATGGTAGTTTTAAGAAAACATAACACAGTAATAGTTTAATAGCAAAATCTACCGAAATCTCAATCAGTTTTTCGACAAGTATACAAAGAAGAATTCGTTAATCTCATGTTAGTAAGTTTATTAGCTAATTTGACCTGTCGTATGATGATAAAAAGTTTGTTATTTTTAAAAATTAATGAATGATTTAGAGTTGAATGATTTTTCTTTTACCTTTGTTAATTAAAATTCTTGGAACGTTTAAGTAATTATGCTTCGAAAACATATAATCAATTTTTCAAGTAAAATTGCTTGACAAGCATGTTATAAACTATTAATTATGTTCTATATGAAAGAAAATAAATTACAAGCATATTGCAAAGATGAAGAGATTTTTAATAAACATCTTACAAACTTATGGCTTAAGGAAATCGAAGTTTTAATTAAAATGATTTAATATTTGAGTAATTCCGCTTCAGGTATAAAAAATAAAATGTCCTTGTGTACGTGAAATATTCGGTAGAAAAATTAAATAATTGCAGCCTTTAATAGATTACTAAATGAATACATTAATTACTTTTTCCCAATCTCAAAGAACACAGAAATAAATAGCGTAGAATTCTAGTTGAAATGTTCCTAAAGAGTTCTTTTCTATGTTTAGGAATCTCAAAAAATAAAAATGTGATTATAGTTATTAATAAAACTTCTTAATGAAAATACTTTCAGTAAAACGTATAGTTATGGTAAAGATATGTATAATATTACTTTTGATCGGTAGTTAAAGTGAAAAAAAATGTTCTAAACATCTGTAGAAGAGAGGGGGGGGGGACATGATAACTTTTTTTTCTTCATTTCTTCTTCTCTTTTTTTTTTTTTTTTTTTTGAAAAAAATACTATCAATTTCTCGGCGAAAAAATGTCCCCATAGTTGAATAGTTCTTTGTTTGTGTCATGGAAGTTTTGAATTTTGTTAATTATTTCTTTATAGTACTTAAAAAAATATGCTCAACGTTCACATGTGCTCCTATAAAGGGACGCATGTGAGCAGGCCAGGGGCAGGCCCATGCATATAAACACGGTTAAAAAATGCAGGATAAGAGCGTCATAGTTCAAACAAAAACTCTTTAATGGGATATATATGCGCATATGCCAATTACAATGAAGGGCTTGCAACCTATACTAGCGCGGTTCCCAAAGTATGTTACGCGGAACCCTGGGGTGTTGCTGAAGGATAAAAGGGTTCCACAAAGATTTAATCGTTACATAATATTTTTTTCCTCTGTAATTTCAGAAAAAGCAAAACACAAAACAAAATCAAAAACAAGATTTAAAAAGCTGCTACAGATTGAAGCAGTAATCGTTATAGTGTTTTGCATCGCTTTGCTGAGATTACAGAAAAGTTTTTTAGAAAGCCTCAGACGCAGTATAGTCCATAAGAGCTCCTGAACCAGTAAACAGCAATCAATAAAGACTTTAGATAATTTTGTCAGTCTATTCGCCACTGGTAAAAAATATCGAGCAAGATTTATGAAGACACGGGTAATCAGCACAAACCACCATTTTTCCTTACGAAATATAATGGTTATGCAAAACAAATGTGTTTTAAAGATTGTATGAGCTTGCATATGAACTGAAAGTATTTTAACTGGAGCAAAAGACAATAATGTATCTAGAACTATTAACATTGAAACATTTTTCAATGTTTCAATTAAGAAACTAGGACTTATGATATTAGCCTATCTTGCTGACATTTTTGGTAAACTGAACAACAAGGAGAAACAATTCTTCTGAGAAACAAAATAGTAGTATTCAAAGTTAAGCTGAATTTCGGTATTCCACCACCTCCAACACACACACAAACACATACAAAAAAAGGGGAGAAATTATATTTCTCCTTTTAAAAGAAATTTCAACAAGAAACCATCTCTATCAATAAAACGAAGTACAACTGTTTCGTGATATCTAAGCAATGGTGATATCTAAATGGTCATTTAAGAAACCGTAAAAAATTCAAAAAATCTAGCAGAATACTTCCTCTATACTCATAGCAACTTTGAATTAAAAGAGAAAAATCCGTTTAGCAATACAGGTCTAAAACTGCCTATGACAAAATGAGAATCATTAATTGAACTTATGGGCTCATTTGTCTTAAAACACTCATTGAAGTCTGCTCCACTCAATGATTTTTGAGATGGAATCGGAAAGGAGTATTCGTTATTGACTAGGAAAACTCCTATAACAGTTTCCACTTACAATAACTTATCAACCATTAATAATAGTTTATTTTATATAGAATCAAGTAGTCAAATAATGATCATTTTTCATATTTGTCATTTGACATCTAAATCGTTAACATCTTGTCTTAGTCATAAGCAATAGTGGGGCTCCGTGAAATAAAAGCAAAGCAATAAGTGTTCTGTGCCCTAAAAAGTTTGGAAACAGCTGACCTATACTGTGTCACTTTACATTGCACAGTAACTGTGTCATTAATAAAATATATTTTCTCAAACATATAACTCTTCTCACTGTCAAAGACTATTTTAATCGTTGGATGGACAAAAGAAAACTTATAAGACTACTTAGTACAAAGAATACTTTAAATCATTAATGCCTGACATTTTTTTTTCAGAGATCTTTTGTATACTGGTTACAAACAGTGTATAATGGACAGGAAAAATAATTTAAGAAATATCATGGAAAAAATATTTTTTTTATTAAGGAAAGAAAAATCGTCCCTTAAAAGTTGCGATAGACCCCGGAGGGGGACATACTTGTTTTACTAAAAAAAATTTTCTGCCTACGATATAATATTTAAAAAGACAGAATAAGAGGAAATAAAATCAGCAATTAACATCAACTGGGAAGCTGGGAATAACTTTGAAAACTTAGCTTTTTTTCTTGAGATTGTGAACGATGTCATTTTTGATAAAGATCATATTAAAACTGCTACAGAACACACTTTACAATGGTTATGTGCTGCAATCTGTTAATAACGAATTGAAACAATACCAAGGTACTAATTGAACACTATTATTTGGTTAAAATGTTCATTTTAGGGAAATTCAGACCTTTTTTCGAACCGTCCCTAAAAAAGGACGCTAGGCATTAATGGGTTAATAAGTAAGGGTTATTCCAATTATATACTGCTATTTAGCTTCATCCAGAGCATGATGATGCATTTTAAAACTATTGTGCACTACAGTTTAGTTTTAGGGAAAATATTTTGTTCATTTTTATTTTTTGTTAGTATTGTATAGCACTAAATTGTTGATTTACTATTTAATATAATTCAAAAGGAATTAAATACCTAAAACATGATACAAATAATCATAATAAAAGCACATTTAACGGAAATATATCAAAAGTTCAACTCAAACATTTCCACTAAATGATGTAATTGATAAAATTCTGTTCTGAAATACATTAACACTTTAAGTGAGAAAAGTAGCTTATAATACTTCGGTGTACAGGGAAATTAAATTATCTTTGCATGAACAAAGTTAATGTTTTTATGTGGGATACTAAACATAAAAAATATTTAAACAAAAAAAGTAAACATTGGACGTAAATATCGTAAATTTTTGAGTATACTGTTTTGTGCAAGACATTTCAAAATGTTTAATTATTTCCGAGTGGAAATAACCCCTCCTCCATCCCCCACTCCCAGCCTTCCAGAAAAAAGAGTAAAAAAAACTTTTGTTTTCTTGAAAATTTTCGGGATTTTTTTGACTGTTCAAATTTTTATCACCACACTCTCTTTTCGATTTGTGTGATCACATTTTAGTTATGAATCCCAACAAAACAAGAAGCTGTATCCGGCATTGATTGAATTACAGTAGGTTATACATGTTATGGAAGAGTGATGAGATTCTATTTAAATCATTTGAAATATAATATTTAATGATGAAATATGCAATATTTATATTAAAATACCCATCCTTAAAGAATGGCTTATCATTAGAGGTAGGACATCGATGGAGTTGATGCATTAACAGAAAAATATCGGTTTAGAAACATCGACGTTTTGAAGTATCGATTTTGCTATGCATATTCATGAACTTGTACACAATTATTCTCAACTTTAACTTACCCGAGGGCTGAACCTCATATCAGGAACATTCTCCTGGCCATTTTTGTATATTTATTGATGGCTAAGATTTTTGAATTGTCAAAGCAAAGTTAGTAGTAGTAGTGATAGCAGAAGTCTTACATTGCAAAAAAATGAACTACTGTTTTTACAGTATAATACTGGCATCCGAAGTTCTAATTTAAAAGTGTATAATGCAGAGTAATAAACTGTAAAACTTGCATTTTTAGTTTCTTACTATAAAGCTAGCAATTTTACAGTTTATTGCCGTACAATTTAGCTTTATTACACTGTTAAAACAACAGTATAATACTGGCAGCGGAGGTTCAAGTTTAAAACTGTAAAATGCACGTTAATAAACTACAAAATTAGCCATTTTACAGTTTATTAGTGCAAAATTAACAATTTTACAGTTTAGTACTGTAAAGTCAGCAATTTTACAGTTTACTACTGTAAGATTAGCAATTTTTACAGTTTATTACTATTAAATTAACTGTATTATACTGCAAAAACAACATTCATTTTTACAGTAGAGTAATGAGTAGTAAAAATAATAATCACTAATTATTATTTTAGGTAATGCAGAGAATAATCTATTATCAAATATATTTAGAGTACAAAACATTGAAACATCGATACGAATTAATTAAAATATTTTCGTAACATCTTTTAATTTTCAAGCTAAATAAAACAAAACCTAAACACGAGATGTTTAGTTATTAATGCGACTTAATTCAGAACGGAGTATTATTTTTCTAAACCGGTAACATGAAAAAAATAAATTTTAGTAATCAACAGTTGTTCCAGTGCCCTTATTTCTCACCTACTTTACGAGAAATCATTGTATATAAGTCACATTTAAAATGCAAAATACGTGTATATTCACACAATATAAAATATTCATTGCGGTTTTAAATATTTATATTTGAAGTAAAATTCTGATTTATGTATTCATACCAACAATTGGGGAAGCATAATGTAATTGTGGAAAATATAATATAAGCTCCTAATTATGTTTGGGGAAAACTTTGGTAATGCTGATTGTTTTGTTAACAGTGTGCAGGAAAAAAAGATTTTTAGCTCTTCTCCAATTTAAGTCGACTTATTTAATTTACTAACTAACTGGGGAAATTACATCCAAATATGCGAGATGTTGCAATCACCAATTAATAATGTAGTTTTATCATAGCTAGTTTTATAAATACAGTCACAGTTATTGTAATTATTATTATTGTTACATTTTTGGTTTAATCCTGAATCATCGGCAGAAAGAAAATATTGAAAGCAAAACATCATAATTTAAAAAATATCGACAGTAATATATCGATAGTAAAAACTTTGATGTTTTGAAAATATTGACATTGATGCTTAGGCAAGTCATTTAGAATTTTTCCAGGAGGGAGGAGGGGGCAGATGGAACATACTCAATGAATAGTTATACTAAAATTTGAAAAAAAACACTCCCACTTCCAAACAAATACACTATTTTTTCAAATTAGAGAGGGCAGTAGACACCCCCCCCCCCCCATGACATGATGGGGTTGTCGTCATAGCATCCCTAACTGAGTCAATAGCGGTTTCCTTAGTATTAAAGTTTAAGCTACCTATTACTATTTCTGCTATAAATAATTACTTAAACTATTTACTCGATCCATATGTATAGCCTAAATGGGCACAGATGATATACATATTAAAACAATGTGATGGTTCATTGGTTCAAAACATAAGCTTAATTCTGCTGTTCATTAAAAAATTAGAAAGAAAAGAAAATTTTATTATTCGCCAGCATTTTCAGTCGTTAAAAAAAATACGTATAATTAAATGCCCAACTCTAAATTAAAACACTATTTCTTACATTGCAATTCAAGATCAACATTTACAATTATTTGTCTACTTAATTATTTTTTATTAATTAAGTAGACATTTAATTTAATTAGCGTTTAATTATTTTTTAGCCAAATGAATGACAATATACTGCATTTGTTTAAACTAATGCTAAAAAATACGGATTAGACTGGTCACTATACCATACTAATATGTGTAAATATTTAATGAAATCAAAAGGCACTAAAACAGTTTATTAAACCTGATTGAAAGTAGTGTTGTGGACTTTTATCCTAACATATCGCCATTATAAATATAACTATGCATATATGTAAGTAATAAAATTCATCTAGAAGAGTTACACATTACAAAGCTATACAATTATCGTTGTTTGAAGAAAATTAATTGTTTCAATTATGCTTTCAAATATATTCACGCTTGTAATTTAGGAGATAGTTTCCAAATTTTTAGAAATATTGACACTCAACAAACGCATTATTCGTTACAACATTATTAGTATCGGAAGCTCTAACAGGATCAATAAAATTGATTCAGGAAATAAAGATACATCATGATAAACAAATAATATCTTTAACAACGATAACAGTGAATGACTAACATCAGGGTTTTGTTTTAGACGTTCGAAACCAGTTTTGGACTGAACAGGTGGTTTTTAACTGTCCAAACGTGCGTAAAACCGAGCGAAAGTGTCTTAAACTGTCTCAAAGTATGAAGAAAATGGTTACCTTAGTGCAAATTATAAATTGAAAATTTTTAATCCAACGTTTTTTAGCACTAATAAGCAGGGATACTGCAGACACGTGTTTCGGCGTTACAAGGAACGCCTTTTTCAATGCGAAAAATTTGGAGCTTATGGATGCACAAGATGTCTGTGCATCCATAAGCTTATTAGTGCTAAAAAGTGCTTATTAGTGCTTCCTGAGCTTATTAGTGTTAAAAACGTTGGATTAAAAATTTGCAATTTATCTCAAAGTATGCTAATGCTAAAGAGACCTAATCTAACCAATACGGACTTACTGCAGTAATTATTGATGCGTAAGTATTATTATTAATTAGTTTTAATTAATTATTCTAATCATATTTTTCTTTGAAATGATTAATTTAAAGATATGTTATGTGAAAAAATGCCAAGGACTCTATTACATAGAAGCTTCTGTATGCAACAGCTGGTAGTGTTAAAAAAAGAAATTTGCAACTATCAAAGAAATTAATTTATGATAAATACATTTATTACTCAAAAGAATGCTATTGATCGTAACGTTTAGAAGCGAAAAATTTATACATTTTTAATAGTGTCTGCATAAGAAGTTTTACGTAAGAAAAAAACTACACCAACGCTGTTAGTGTAGAAAGAGTCTCAAACAATATATTTTATATAGTTAAATATTGTCATTTATTGCACTCAGTCAATTATCACACTGTATTTTAGCTACCCTCATTTGCATATATGAATAAATGTTAAATAATTTGGTTACTACTAAAATTAAATAAATAAATAAATTCATACATAATAATTCAAAGTTTTAATCAATTATTGCAACTTCTATGTAATTAGACCAACATTTTTGCTCTATAAATAAGTTTTAAGTATTTACTTAATCATATATTTAGAGAAGTTTTATGTATTATTTAAATGTATTTACTTTAATGTTTAGATTGAGTAAATGTATAGATTTTATTCCATTTTTGATTTTTTCTCACTGAATACAATTTTCTTAAACCTATATTTTTGGACAGTCTCGCGGGCACAAGGGTTTTGGACAGGACGGCAAAAAAACGCGATAAATGCTTTAGTAGTGTGTGTGTGTCCAAAACCTTACCAACCTTGATTAGTATTAATAAGTACAAAGCAGTATTACTGCACACGTTCAATTGTAAAACGTTGGCGAATTAAAATGTATTTAAATGAAATTCTAAGTCTATTTAGTTCATGGATTTTCATTCGAAGAAGTACTTTATTACAGTGAGTTATTATGTTTTGCTAAGAACATGATATTACACTTGATTCCTAGATATTAAAAACTAAAACTATTTTTTGCAATACATTTTTTTAATTACAACTAAGAAAAGTTCCGTTTTTGAACGAATTAAATATTTACTACATGAATTCTTCTATATTTGCTTATACCTATCGTAAAATATGTCAGTCATATTATTTTTTTGTTAACTGGATTTTGTTAATGTAAAGTATACATTGGCTTGTTATTTAAACCCCTTTATTTACTAAAAAAGGAAAAAAAGCCAAAGAAAAAGCATATTCATTTTAAGGGGGAATTACCCCTCTCGCCCTAGCTAGGTACATGCTACTTCGAGCTGTTCTTTACTTTTTTTCAACAAAAAATAAATAAATACAATTATATAAATTAACACGTATGTTAATAAGTCTGCAGCACTGAAATGGTTTTCGTTTGCAATTCTTCTTTTTCTACACCGGTTATAAACAGACTAAACTTTTAATGTTTTAGTTACTATAATTTGTTTATGAGCTGCGAATACTTTTATTATACATAATTCCTTCTGCATAATATTTTATTACACTTAAATTAAGAACAGGAAAATATAATTTTCAGACATGGAATATACATTGCAATATAAAATCACTCTATGCCAGTGCTTGCTTAATTATTATAGTAAATTTTCCTATTCAAACCCTCATCATTCAATTTTCTCAAAAATGTGTGATAAAGGTAAGTAAAAATGTGTAGCATATTTACTAATCTTTTCCATGAAAAAAAGGGGAAATTACCTAAAGTCATCAGATGTTGTGTTGCTAATGGTGCTTAAAATTCTCTTCAGTGAGCCGTTTACAAGCCCCCTCCCCTCCCCCCCCCCCCCAAGATTTTTTTTTATTGAATTTCACTCAGTGATAGTCTAAGTCAGAAAATAAATTTTACATTCAGTATTGAAACTGTTCTACAATTCTTTTAAATCAATAAATTGTTTAATAAGTTTTAACATCTATTTATGAAATGGAACTTCTATTACTTAAATATATCATAGAACTGTTGCATATATGCAGGAATGTTGCGAATATATTAGCAGACAAATCACGAAAAGTTAAATGGAGCGCAACAGGTGATATGGAAAATGTCAGATTCCTTCACATCGAGTTTCCTCTTTCTTCATAATGAATTCAGTAATGTGTATTTGCTAACGCATTATTTTTCTTCATAAAACATGCTGCTACTTCAGGAATTATTTTTTTAAATAAATACACCGCACTGTCTCGCGATAATTTTGCAACATAGAAAAAAATTGTTACGACAAAAATTATGTGTGACTTAAAATTACCTTCGTTAGCGTTATAAGCCCTCCGGAATTGATTAGCGGCTGAAAGCACATTTAAGCAGTACAACACACCAACTGTCAAACAGAAGATTTGCATCCCCTCTGTTCATCCCAAAACTTGTGACCGTCTGGTAAGAAAGCATTTTCGGTTCTGGCAGCAAAGAGCTGTTGACTAGCGCGGGAAACACATGCTCTTTGGGTATCCATAGCAACCACCGTGACGTCACATTACTGATAGAATATAAATGCATTCTCGACTTTTAGACAAGAAACAAAAACATTTTTCTAGCTCCAAAGACTAGGCTAGTCACTAAAGTAAACAGAGTTAGATTTAGAGGTTTTTTTTTTTTTTTTTTTTGGCTGATTGTGGTTTTAAATTCATTGTGCATTCACCAGTTTGTTTGATTTGGAATTTATTAGAACTAGGTAAGAAGAATTCTGTGGGTTTCTTGGAAAGGTTTACACAACCTCAGGTGCATAAAAGCTGAGATATTTATTAAAATACAGATTTAGTTTTCTTGTTCGATGTTTTTTATGTATTCAGAGGACGAAGGTTTAAAGGAAAATATTTGAAAAGTTTTTCGAAAGTAAAATATTTTGTGAAAAGAACTTATTTTGTATTCAAAATTAGTTTTTTGCAAGAAAAATACATATGGTGGAAAAAGAATTGAAGATTTTTTTTATTTCGTTAATAAAACAAAGTGACTTACAAAACAAAACATTGTAACGAATAGTAAAATAATCTCTTATATTTTGACTTTTGCAGATTGATATTTATTATTAAACCACAAAAAAACCTATTTCTATTCTTTAAAAAAGTTAATTAAAAAATCTTATGTTAGCACTTCACAGATAACGATATCCATTATTTTCAGACAAAAAATAAGAAGCTATGAGAATGTTAAGTGCATTTTATATTTAAGAGTGCTACCTTTTAAAAATTACATTGTATTTTATTTTATTTTAAAACCATTTGGTCTTTTTTTTTTTTTTTTTTTTGTAACGGTATCTTACATTTCCATTTCAACTAAACAAAAAAAAAATATCTTAAAAAGAAAAAGGAAATTCGAACTGCCCATAAATAAAATTTGACATGAAAAATATCAATTTATGTGAAATAAGTGGCAATGAATAAAGTAAATTAAAAAGCTACACAATAAATCTTTGAAAACATTCGTTCCATTTATCTCAGTAAAATAAAAGCAAAAGCACTCATACTGATGATTATTTGGAGTTACTTCTTGGCTTTGAACCAGGAAAATGCTGCAGCTCACAAAACTTTTGCCAATACGCATTGCGAAATGATATACTTCCTGGCATTCCCCACAGAGCACAGGAAATTGCATTTTTGTACTCAAACTTAACCAAGAAGGCAAAAGCAGTGGCATACTCTGTTAATATCTTAAGTAATGGTTAACTTCATTCTAAGACTGTTAATTTTTTTTTTTTTGTTATTATTACAGTGAACTCTTTTAGGTAGTCGGAGCTTTTCAATGCTTTGGAATTTAATTATGGAGCGTACAGGTGTAGAAATAAATTAAGTAATGCAAAAATCGGCACAGAAATTTCAAATACAAAGACGAAAAGTTTAATGATGTCGTTCCATAGGGCTTTTATATAGATTAAAGTAGCCACCATTATGCAAATAAGCAAAATTACACTTTATCCACTCTGCAGAGTTCTCGAAGAAAAGGTTAAAACATGAGAACTAGTTTCCAAAGTTTGGATCTTCATCCAGTTTATGTAGAACTGCTCTTTTATCTTAGTTCCGTCTATTAAAAGTATTTTCTGCCTAATTATTGCAATGAGTCGACTGGCAAGCGTGGTTGTTAAGCCGTTATTCTTCTATGTCTTGGACCTGGGGATCCTGACTATGCAAAAATATCCTTTTGGTATTCTTTGTGATTTGAATGCTCTTTGCAAAATTAAAATCTATTGCACAGTTCGCAATAGGAGAGTACATGTGCCTCCATCAGGTGACAACTGGGTGTCAAAATTATTTGTGCCATTGATAGCCGTGGTTAATGGTGACACATGAAAAACTTGATGCTTTCGGGGGATTTCACTAAGTCTGATAAAAGGCTAAGACACCTACCGCAACCTCGTAAGAAAGAAAAAAAATATTAAATGACTACATTTTTAACTTATGGAAGAACTAGTGCAGTCAAAACTTTTTATGTTTTTCAGAACTCGAGTCTTCTGGCGATCTTTCTTAAGAAGCATTTAAATTTTGGGAAAACTTCACGTAAAAACATGATACGTCAAGCAGAGTCCCATCTTGGAGAAATAAACACACTTCAATAGCTAAAAAGCAATACACAATTTAGCTAAATGTATTTACAATATCATTTGCACGAAATTACGTGCACTAATACATCCAAAGCGGAGCAACCTTACGCTCTGCTTAAGGAAAAGTGATAGTCGATGTAAGCATAAAGAGTTATTATGTGATTTATAGCCAACATTTGCTACACACAGCTCTTTCATTGAATGGGCAAAGTCTGTTAGTTCCGAACGAAGATTGGTTGTATTTTATTTTATTTATTTTTTTTTTGTTTACTTAGCATTTACTTGCACTCCAGTAAAAAGTTTCCATAAATATGAAGTTTGCAGTGAAAGAAAAGTCGTTAGGTTTTTTATGGAGGATACTACTCTTTCTATTAGATATTGGTTTTGTTATATACTTTTAGTCAGAAATCGCAAAAATTAAAAAACTTAACTGCCTTCGAAAAATTTCCTTCAAGAGGACGCTATTCTTCGACTTAAGAATGAAAAGTAGACAGCTGTTTTATTAAATATCCCGTTGCTTGTTTCCCTCTGCCACGGGAGTTAGACTGTAGTAGGGGAATGTGGGGCAAAGAGAAATGGCAAAATCTTTTCAGTTTGCAGCGCCACCTATCTAGCAATATTTTAACTAAGTCCCTAGACATACAGTCTATTCCTGTCAACAAATAGGTAGATCTAAAGATCAACGAAGAAAATTACACGAGCCCTTTTCAAAATAGGATACACTTATTGTAATATTCGTGTTTTTTCAAAAATATTTTTTGTTATGATACAATACTTAAATTTTTACAATTATAATTTTAAGTATTAATTGAGATCTACTGGTACCCAGTACAACGCTTACTTTGTTTATATTAAGCGAATTTTGATTTTAAATGTTCAATGTAATTTGTCAAGTGCACGCTGGGCAAAGTGGATGGGGCATAGGGAAATAGTTCGTTTCATTTAATTATGCATTAATTTTTTTTAATCACGTACGTATTTCTTAATTCATTAATTAATTTACATTCTTTTACCTACTAATTCACTTATTTATTTATTCATTCGTTCACTGATTTTCTTATTCATTCTCGATTTTTATTGACTCATTTCTTTTTCTCATAAATTAATGAGTTCATTATTTATTTATTTATTCGTTTATTTTTCATTAATAAATCATTTGTTCTTTTGTTTACACCTCTATTTGATGAAAATTACTGTTAATCATTCAACAGAAAATTTTTCATTGCAAAAATATTGCATTTTTCACTTTGCCCCATAGTTTTTTAAGATGGTGTCTACCTTTTTTTGAAGGTGCAAAATAACTGCCAAAAATGAAAAATAATATTTTAACACCAGTTGTCATACAAAATACATCATTCAATCTGTGTACAACAATTTTCAGAACAAATTTCTTAATCTTCATTTTGAAATAGGTCAGCTATTTTAACTATTTCACTTTACCCCACATTCCCCTACTACACTGAATAAGATCAAGAAATATAACACAGACCAATGACGTAATGCGCCACAGTACTTTCTAGTCAAACTTATCACGTACCTCATTTCCTTACCTGACATTGAATTAGACCATTGCCTAGCTCAATCTAGGAAGAATTTAGAGCCAGTGTTCTTTTAGGCAATTACGGAGGCATGTATGTACGTTCCAAATGACAGCAAACAAATTCTATAAAAGTGTATTCTCTGTCAATATAGTGTCAATGCAGGAAAAACAACCTGCTGTTGTCGCTAGAATAAGTCATGTACTGCAACAGCACAACTTCAATTTCTTCTTTATTTTTTAAAGAAGCTTTAGTTACGCAAAAACTGTAAAAAATAGATGTTGTTTTTACAGTATAATGCAACTAATTTTACGAGTAATAAACGGTAAAATTGCTAGTTTTAGTTTATTATAGTCCATTTTACAGTGTTAAACTGGAACCTCTGCTGCCAGGATTACTCTTGTTTTTACACTACAATACAACTAGTTTATAGTAAAATTTGTAATTTTACAGTAATAAACTAAAATTGGGTCAATCCATGCGAAATCATACAGGAAAACTAAACATTGTTGCTCACTATTTTTGATTTTTAAAACTTTTTGCCTGTTAATTAACTGTTATATTGGGAGCATGAAACAATGGTTTAAAAAATTTTAAACCTTCAGAATTTTTTTTGGCAAGCACTTTTCAGTAGCTGCGGAAGCGACTTTTCGTGAGAAGAGTACTTTGTGAAGATGCTTATAACTTTTTTATTTATAAATATATCAAAATGATTTAAAAATCACTTGATTGAACAAAAAATGATCTAAATTTCTATACCAGTTATTTTTCTGATAATTAGTAACAAGTTTGTGTAAAATTGGCTTAAAAATAAGATTTTTTGTGTGAAATTTTACATTTTTGGCATAAAAATATTAGTAGAAGGAATTAAGACTCACTCTTACTTATTTTTCCCTTGAATAGATATCTCATAGGACTATTCCCAGAAGTAGTGTGAAACATTTGAAGACAGTCTTTTTTTTTTATATAATTTGTCAAACTTGGCATTTTGGAGAAAAAATGCTAACTTTGAGATTTAATATCTGAAAAGGGACTGAATGAAAATCTACAAAAATTTAACTGGATAACCTTCTTATAGTAGTAAATATGTAGCAAAATTGTTATGAGTGATATCGTTCTAGTTTTAGAGATATGGAGCCGCGAAGTTGACTGAAAAATTTCATTTATTTTGACGCCAAAAAATCATCACATAATGCAAAATTAATTATTCTCGTAATATTAGATGAGTTTTTTTGTGGTATAAACTAACCCTTTTACCAAAACATATAATATTTTAATTTATTTTCCATTTACAGAAAGAAATAATTTAGATATTATGCTTTTATAAATGCATTTTTTTCTACGTGTTAGTCATAAAAACATGATTTTCCTAAAGCGGTCTTTATGCATCTAGTGAGCAAAGAACAATTATAGTTTTAATCTAACCTACAACTCTTCATTCATTTTTAAAAGTTTAAAGCGTTAAAACCCCCCTACAGCACCAAAAAGTCGCTAAAAATCCGAATTTAAGCTCTAGATCCTGCCATTTTCCGTGAGACTGCGCCTGTGTAACAGCAGAAAATGGCGGACGTATTTTCGCGAAAAATTGTAGGATCTAGATCAGTGTTTCCCAACCTTTTCAAGCTCATCACCCCCTTCAAGATGTCGACTGACACCTATCGCCCCCCCCCCTTCTTTTTTCTTCCTCGAAAAAACCATAATTTGGAGCAAGTGAACATCTTTTTTTTTAAAATATAAGTACCTAAAGGAGCGGTAAATTCTTAAGGGGCGATGGGTATTTAGAAGAGAAAATAGCAGTAAAAAAAGGGTAACGAAAACCGAAATTGTAAATATGTACAAAACCGCTTGTTCAGTGTTCAGACAATTAATTACACGTTAAGAAAGAAACAAATTGAAGTTCAAGCTCTTCCTCTTTGCACCTCGGATTAACCTTAGTGAATATTTTATCATTCACTGTCAATTTTATGAATTTTCAGATTTTCAATTTATTTTCCTTCCAATTTTTTGTTTCAATGATTTTAATTACCCAGATTCCAGCGAACAAAAGAAAATAATTTCTTGAAAAATGTACTTCTGTTTTTTGATAAGTACGTCAATGATCTTAGTTTAAATGTTTCCCTTCAAATGATTATATCAGTTCGCTTCGTGAAAGAAAAAAAATAAAGGTATTTTATTTATTCATTAATATTTTTAGTTTAAAAGTGATTAGTCATAGTATCTTTATTGCGTACATTTTACTTCAAATTAAAGTTAGGTACTTATATTTTTAATATTATAGATGTTCACTTGCTCCAAATTATGGTTTTTTCGTGGAAGAAAAAAGAAGGAGGGGGGGGCGATAGGTGTCAGTCAGCATCTTGAAAGGGGTGATGAGCTTGAAAAGGTTGGGAAACACTGCTCTAGATCCTACCCTTTTCCGCAAAAATACGTCCGCCATTTTCTGCTGTTATACAGACGCAGTCTCACGGAAAATGGCAGGATCTAGAGCTTAATTTCGGATTTTTAGCGACTTTTTGGTGCTGTAGGGGGGTTTTAACGTTTTAAACTTTTAAAAATGAATGAAGAGTTGTAGGTTAGATTAAAACTATAATTGTTCTTTGCTCACTAGATGCATAAAGACCGCTTTAGGAAAATCATGTTTTTATGACTAACACGTAGAAAAAAATGCATTTATAAAAGCATAATATCTAAATTATTTCTTTCTGTAAATGGAAAATAAATTAAAATATTATATGTTTTGGTAAAAGGGTTAGTTTATACCACAAAAAAAACTCATCTAATATTACGAGAATAATTAATTTTGCATTATGTGATGATTTTTTGGCGTCAAAATAAATGAAATTTTTCAGTCAACTTCGCGGCTCCATATCTCTAAAACTAGAACGATATCACTCATAACAATTTTGCTACATATTTACTACTATAAGAAGGTTATCCAGTTAAATTTTTGTAGATTTTCATTCAGTCCCTTTTCAGATATTAAATCTCAAAGTTAGCATTTTTTCTCCAAAATGCCAAGTTTGACAAATTATATAAAAAAAAAGACTGTCTTCAAATGTTTCACACTACTTCTGGGAATAGTCCTATGAGATATCTATTCAAGGGAAAAATAAGTAAGGGTGAGTCTTAATTCCTTCTACTAATATTTTTATGCCAAAAATGTAAAATTTCACACAAAAAATCTTATTTTTAAGCCAATTTTACACAAATTTGTTACTAATTATCAGAAAAATAACTGGTATAGAAATTTAGATCATTTTTTGCTCAATCAAGTGGTTTTTAAATCATTTTGATATATTTATAAATAAAAAAGTTATAAGCATCTTCACAAAGTACTCTTTTCACGAAAAGTCGCTTCCGCAGCTACTGAAAAGTGCTTGCCAAAAAAAATTCTGAAGGTTTAAAATTTTTTAAACCATTGTTTCATGCTCCCAATATAACAGTTAATTAACAGGCAAAAAGTTTTAAAAATCAAAAATAGGTGATCAAACATGGTCTTGTATATGAATCCTCACAATTGGATGATGAAGACCCAATTTGCTAAGTTTTAATAAAATACAGTTAAGAAAGCTCTGATAAAATAGCTTAGTTTTTTTTTTTTTTTGTGTTTTTGTGTTTTGTGGCAGTTTATATTTACTTATCGTGGGCTTTTTGTTAACAGTTTTAAAGAAAAACTGGAACCGTGTATCTGCAGTTCTGCAAGAGAAGAAAAGCCGAAATATATACTGTAAGAACAGACAGTAACTACAAAAAACACAGCTTTTTTTTTTTTTTCTTTTCATTTTTGCCTTTGTTTTTTTTTTCCAGTGCGGATATTATCAGAAAACCAAGACACTTAATAATTAACCAACGTAACCCGCATGAGCT